>JAGDQP010053432.1:0-12031 GCA_022664845.1 Lepisma saccharinum | reverse complement strand
TCTTAAATGTCATCACAACTCATAAATATTACTTTAATAAATTTAATAAAATAAAACATATGCAAACTTGATAATTGAATGTTTGTTTCCTTAAAAACGAACAAACATGTCTTGTTTTCTTTGCTTTGTTTGAGAGTATCAGAAACCTTAAATCTTCGGGTGTTTCTCTTAGAAAAATTAAAATTGCTACATTGAGAGGAGAAAATTACCAAATGAAAGAGTTCGGTTTAAAAAGGATTCAAACTTCCTAATTCTTTTCTGTAAAGAAAATATATGTAAAAATAAAATGTGCTAAAGCATGCAGACGAAAAATAACATCCATTCTTGTATACTTAGTCATAACATCTGTATTTCCAGTATTTGCTTTATGTCAGCGACGATGCTATAAGTCTCAGAAGATTCAAATGGTGAAAGGGGGAAGAGGAAAGGCACGAAATGGTTTAGAGATAGACTAAAAGAGGAACTAGCGAAAGAGAAACTGGGGCAGAGAGAGAGAAAGAGAGACTACGACGAAAGCGTAACACATCAATTTCTGGGTTCACTTGAAGAGTGAAAGATACGCCAAATGTTCCCCCTACTGCCATCAGGACGCAATATGCACACGAATAGCGGGCAATAAAACTGTATACTGTGTCGTATTTGCGCACTGTGTTGTCAGTTTTAGTGCAGTACTTAATACAGATGCGACAGACATTCCAAAGTCTTCATTTAGAGATTTAATTGCAAAATCGCTGTTTGCGGAGAATTACTACTAGAACAGAACGTTGCTTTATTGCTAAATATTGTTCAAATTAAAAAAGAACAAAAAGCCCCGTAACGAATTGCCCTATTGAAGCACTCATTGGCTTGTCTTTGTGTGACAAAGAAAGCAGAAATTTTCTTTGCATAGATGTCTTTCTTTCTTCAACCCCTCTGTTGCTATCTTTCTCTGCTTTGTCTGCTATTTCTAAAGTGACATATTTCAGCATCTATAACATCAGCTTGACACATTTATTCCATTGTTGTCAACAAAAGTACACATATATGTAGAATGAGAGTGTACGTTTTCGATCAACATTCATCTAATTCACAAAACCATATACTTTATCAAATTCTTGTCATCACAACACTAAATTCATCGTTCGTACTCAAGTATATGAAACGGTACCAGATATATGGGCGATTCTCTCTCAACTTTGTTTATTGGTTTCCACAAAAATGAATGTTTTGAGGTGCTAATTTACAACTTTTTTCTCAAGATCACATTCATTACGCAGTTTGACACAGGATTTTAAAATTACTTCTTAATAAAAAATAATAATAATTCAATCACTGCGGTGCCCTTGCGTTATTCATCCAGTGAAATTTAATAAAGTTATAATATGCAATAGTTGTGATCAAATTAAACTTATAGAATCCACGTAACATCAATATTACGATAACTAGAAAGTTGATGCATATTCCAAATCAGAAACTCATATCAACTTGACAGAAAAGCAGAAAAGGTTAATAGTGTTAAACAACTTTTTATATCGTATTATTATTTTTGTAATAGACAAATATTAATTAGATTACTTTGATAGTGTGATATTTACTTAATATATTGGCACAGTTTAACTTTTGTAACATTGCCAAAACTTACAATAGAAGGGAAAACTAATCTGGAAACAGAGATGACTAGTCCGAGAATAGCTGTGACAGGATCAGGGATATCAGTGACAAGAAAACAGTGTAAAATTTCTGTATTGATATGCACCTTTTATCTGTTTTAGTTTTCAAAATCTGATGAAAAGGACTTCACATTTACATTATAGTAATAAAGGAAACTTAACAGGTGTGTAAATATGAAACCGGAATTTGTGCATATTCGGCGTTTTCTGTCACTGTGGTTACCGTAAAACTACGTCCTTGGCGCCACTTGCTTGTTTTGACTGATGATAACGATTTGCAACTCAAAACCAGACAAGTTTCATGTTATAGTGTAGTGTTTAATAGCGTTGAACATGGTGCAATTTGTACCTACAAACTACGATGTGCAAACAGCATTGAGTTCTTGTTATCATTTGCAGAAAACTGCTGCAGAATCGCATCGCATGCTTGTTGAAGCTTACAGTGATCATGCTCTTGGTAAGTCACAGTGCTATGCGTGGTTTACAAAATTAAAAAGTGGCGATTTTGACGTGAGAAACGAAGAACGTGGAAGACCACCGAAAAAGTTTGCAAACAGCGAATTGCAAGCTTTCTTGGATGAGGATGACGCTCAAATGCAACAACAACTCGCGGATCAATTAAATGTGACACGAGAAGCAGTTTTCATACATTTAAAAGCCATGGGCAAGATTCAGAAGGTGGGAAAATGGCTTCCACATGCATTGACTGAACGACAGCAGGAAAACCGAAAAACCATTTGCAAAATTCTGCACGCAAGATACAAAAGGAAATCATTTCTCCAGCGAACTGTGACTGCTGACGATAAGTGGATCTATTTCGAAAATCCTAAGCGTAAAAAATCATGGGTAACTCCAGGAGAACCGGCGACATCGACTGCAAGACGAAATCGCTATGGACGGAAGACAATCCTTTGTGTTTGGTGGGTTCAGAAGGGAGTGATCTATTATGAACTACTGAAACCTGGCGAAACCGTCAATACCCAACGTTACCGACAATAAATGATCGATTTGCATCAAGCTTTGCGTGAAAAACTACTAGAACATGACCAAAAACAACATAAATGATTGTGCTTCACGATAATACACCCTCGCACACAGCAAAACCGGTCAAGGAAACGATTGCGACGTTTGCCTGAGGAAATTGTTCCGCATGCGGCTTACTTACTAGACTTGGCGCCTTCCGATTTTCACTTATTTGCATCCATGGAACACACACTTGCTGACCAGCTCTTCACATCTTACGAAAATGTACGAGGGTTTGCAGCAGAAGAAGCACAGTTTTTTTGGTCTGGCATCCACACATTACCGGAACAATTGCAGAATTGTATCGCTAGCGATGGCCAACACTTCGAATAAAATAGTTCTTAGTATTTTCATCCAATCACTGTGTCTTTTCTGTACATAAATTCCGGTTTCATATTTACGCACCTGGTACACTATAATTCGAAATCATGAACACCTCGAAGTGGTCACTCCCTCCCTCACTCACTTAATAACTACCCTCACTCACTCGAAATCATGAAGTAAATAAAGAATTATTTTATTTCAAAATACATTTCTAATCACGGTTCATATGACTTACTGTTGTTAATTTGGATCTTAACTAATTGATATCAATTAAATTTTGCTGAGTTCCTTGGTTCCAGGTGCAGAGTTTCAAGTATTTTAAGTCACGGTGTTTCTGTGACGTAATCCTACTAATAAGACAATAATTTCTTTGTTTACAACAATGAAATAAATACATTGATTTCGTTTTTAAGTGAAAACAACAAGTTAGAATTAAATGTATAATTTAGATTTTTAAATTAAAATTTGAATTGCTGTAAACCAAAATTATTTAGATTTAATGTTTTAAAGCAGGTTAAATGTGATATTATTAATAATTTAATGTAGTAGTAGTAGTACGATATGTAGTGTCAATGTATTTTCCACATCCTGCACCAAAGTGTTGTAATAATTATACATAAAATAAATTTAGAATGTTTACTTACATATTGGTAAATTAAATTCACTATATTACTAACATTGTGAAACGTTTGTTACGTAAAAACGATTTATGACATTTCTTTAATAGTAAAATTATAGTATTTAAAAATGTCATTTAAATCCTTACAAACAAGTATTCTCCCTTCTAATAGATATTTACATTTCTGCTCAAGAAGAATAAAACTAAACTATTTAATAACGGCGTTCAATAGAAGACAATACTTCCCAGGAATGTATGAAGATACATTCAAAAATTTCGACCACATGTTGGTGATTGAACTATTATGGAAACTGTTTAAGGAAGAGATTTGATGAGTGCTAAACATATTTTCTGAACTCGTATTAAGTTGGTTCTTCTTCGTATCTTTTAAAGGATTTCATTCAACTCATGCTCCTAAAATGCGGATATCCAATAAACGACTGTGTTCCTCTTAATATTATATTCAAAACTTTATATGAATGAAGCTTGAACATAATTTCTGTCCTTTTATGAAGACGTTGATGTTTGCAATCAAGTGTTTTTCCGATACTTCCTCTTAAACTCTAATTAGTCTGTTGCGTGTATAATGTTATGGATGTATGCAGGTAAAACTAGTTGGCTATCAACAATGAGTAAATTCGTAGGTTTTAGGCATTGTAACAAACGAACATAACTGTGCTTTATTTTATAGTAAAAGATATGCATATGTCACTTAGCAGTTGGATTATAAAGGTAATGACTTCAGTTGAAAGTATAATGGTTATTTATTCCTATTTATCTGGGTTTCACGTTATTCCGGCACATAATTCGTTTCAAACACCACATCTTGGAAACGCTATCACTCTCTTCTTGGTACTAATCAGAGACTCACATACATGTACTCAAGATAATAATCCATTGCACCTTAAGATTTGTTTCTGTTTTTCGCCTGTTTCTACTTTAAACTATGTTTTCCGCCTCAAATATATACAGACTAAATTATTCGCATAACCACACCAAGAAATACAAGGATTAGGTAATATTTCAAACTTAACACTATTAGATATCGTATAATTTGAGTACTAACACAAGCAACTTATAAGATTATTGATATCAGGCTATATGCCTCACCATATAAACACATATCAATGTATAACCTTCCTTTGATCACAGTCTATCTAACTAAAGTGAAGAGTTAGAAACCCTGAAGATAATTGAAAATTGATTTTAAAATAATATAAAATTTATGTTAATTTGAATAAAATCCTGAATTTGAAAATATATTTTAATGCAAATGTACAATTTGGTATTATTACTTTTGCCTAAAATATATTAGTGTACACAAAGATTTATGTTCTCAATTACATAAGTGCGCTTAGCATTATTACAATAAAGGCAAACACAATTTTGATTCGGGATGAATCCATTACATGTAAGATAATCATGAGAAACTGAAGAGTTTTCTAACGTCCATGTTGAACATTTACTAGCATTATTTTGTCGCTATTCTCGATAAAATTTGATCGTGGTGTCTGACAATTCTATCGAAATATGGGAACACTACACGAACAGACATACATTTATATACATATCGGGGGAAAAAAAATCAAAGTTTTCAAAGGAACATTCATATTGTCGAGATATGGAAAATACATAACAGTTGAAAGAAGAAAGGAAACGCAAATTTCCTATGAATATTTTGTGTACAAAGGAAAATCTAGGAATATCAGAACAACATAATTTTCGTTGATGACAGAACACTGAATGACAAACCAATAGAAGGAAGTGAAAAATCTGTTATGCACATTCCAAGAACAATCCATTACGAAGATTGTCCCAGGATTTCTTCGTGTGTGGAAAGAAGAAAAGATGTCACTGATTCATTTTAGCTTTCATTTTAACCAAACAAGGTATTTGTACATTACACAACAAGTTAAGTGTACTGGTAATCTACTGCATTGAGCTGATGGGCACGATATTTCACAATATTGATTCTTTTTCTAGAAGTTAGTTTTAGATATCCAAATGTTTGAACTTTTCGTTATATATTATATAATTTGCGTAGCAATAGCAGCAAAATAAATTAGAATTATAGACACAAAGACAAAAGCGTCTTCAACATACTATACATATTGATACAAACCAATTCAGAAGTTTATCATATACTTTTTCTTTCAATAAAGAAAGCTCATGTGCTTCAGGATTATCCCTTACAACGGTGGTCTTACAGACAGAGACACAAACTTACATTTATGCTTACTCTATTCAAAACTTTCAGTAACTGTCATGTTGACCCTTGAGATAAGAGTTTTCTCAGTGGAATTTTGTGTTTCAATACCCTATTCACCATCACTACCATCATCAGAATTATGAGATCCTCTTGAGAGTAATTTTCCAACAAATGAATATGAGTTTGTGAAGTCAATGTTGACAAACTCATCGAATAGCATTTCCATTCCCCCTTTCATTTGTGCTTATTCAGTTGTAGACGTATTTGTATGTTGCTGGTCTCTGGCTACCGCTGTACTCTCAGTGGAATTGTGGAAGAAAGAATGACCAACTACGTGGACAAATCAGGAAGGGGGAGACTTCCTTTGTTTGGTCTTGCCTAGTAAACTGTAACATTTCTATAATACGTAATTTGGAGAAGCAGAGTAGAGGAAGACCACAAAATTACTCAGAATTTTCAATAATTCAGAAGGCTTTCTCTAAAAGTTTGTTGGTCCATCAGCGTTTTCTCTCATTTACAAACAATGAGACGAAAGCATGGAAACCTCGAGAAACATACAGAGATTCCAGAAAAACTAAAACATATTTTATGTTAATTTGTAAGGAGAGAAAAACGAAAAATATTTCTAAACTAGCCAATATTTATACAGCCTTAAATAGTCCGAAACGAGATAATTAAAAATTAGTTTAGTTAACTTTAAAAAATGTTTAAGTTACATTGGTCGTTTAATGAGGAAGTATTTTCAAAACAAGAATTAAAAAAGACTTGATTTTCACAAATGTATTATCACACTTGCACGTATTTACAGTATTTTGTATTAACAAGTACAGCAAACCACAAAGAAGCTCTAACACTTGGATTGAAATATTTTGTTAAGGTACGCATGCGCTTAGATGTAAAATGAAGAACAAAACCCTTTAGGAAAGCATTATCACCAGTTAGTTTTATCTTTTTAACTCTACCTACCAAATCAGAGTATTCTCAGTATAATGCATTTCTATCAAATGAACCAAGTCCTTGTTTTATCAGGTTACACCACAGTAACCTGACGATACCACCTATAGCTGAAAGACTGGACTATATTGTAGAATGGTCCAACTACAGTTGGTGAGGATTCATTTTGATATTTTGTACTGTTACTAAGTTATCTCATGTGTGTTGCCCGAAACGTTTAGACAGTAAAGACCTTAATTATGAAATCACATTATGTAAGATATGTGCTACGACGAATACAGAGCTGATGTGTAGGATTACCAAGTACTTCACAAGACTGGTGTTCGAGACACTCTACTTTCTTTATTTAGAAGACACATTAATTCAAGCTGTCTTCATTTGATATTGTGTGATATTATTAAGTGTTGCGTTTGCTGGTTTAACTACTAATAAAGTTACCAATTTTTTCATATGTATGAAGTCAATGATAAGAATAAATCCTAGTTTTTACACAATTAAGTTTATTTTACTACTTTGATCATATGTTTACGTAGATCACAAAAATGCTTCTCTAACATTCTTCTCTATTACATGGTGAGCGCTGGAGACAATTAATAGCATTAAATATTGTAATTTATTATCTCATTTGCGAATTTACAATTCCTAATGTGAAACAGTTTTATATGTGATTTTCTTTCTCAAAATACTCAATGAAACTCGTAGAATGAAAAAAATTCAAATGATTTACAATTAACCCATGTTCCTATTAACGAAATTCAAACCTTTCCCACTAGGACACAGAGAATAGGCCACATATACAAATAAGCTTGAATGCAATATCAAGCGACTCTTCAAACTAAGACGCTATGTATTTTGGTTCTTCTCCGTTAGAAATCGATCTGCTACAAAACGAAAAGGACGGTAAGTTTTTGCTAGGCTAGGCAGTTTATATTCTGACAAATTTAAAAAATGTATTATTTTACGAGTGTTTTGCTCAACACATTATCACTACACTATAAGAGTTTCAGGTTGATCCAAGTTTTGCGTGAGACATTTCTTTGTAACACAGTTAGAATCTCAAATGACTAGAAAATGAATCGATGCAAAAATAAATCGTCTATTGATCGGCACAAAAATTTTACATTTTATTATCTTAAGTAGCATGACTTAACAAATCTGAATCTGAATCTGAAAAAATAAAAGTTTGTGATACTATGTAAGTTTTTTCCCCAAAGCCGTTAATACATACAAAGAATTTTCTCCCATACTATCGGACTGAAATACGTCATTGAGCAAAAGGATAATGCTTCATAATTGCAATTTATAATCGGTTACGTGATTCATAGATAAAGAATAATTACTAATATTTAATAGTAAGAATATAAGTTATTTCTAAAGTGCATAATATAGTGCTAAAGATCTTCTGTGTATTTCTCTTTTCAGGTGAGTGACTACTACCTCAGGTCCTTATGATGTAAGTTTTCTTTCTTTCTTTGATCTAATGGTTCTGTAATTAATGAGAATAACAAGCAAGTTCATTTTCATGAATTTGATCTTCATTTGGTATCTTTTCATTTCTCTCCCAAAGCGACATTTTAGTCCTCTCTAAAGTAAACTTAACATTAAACTGAAGTAAGATTAATATTGTATTATTGTAATCGTCAAGTGTTTACGACATTAGAATATTTGCTCTCATAAGCAATTATTATTATTTATTATAAATTTAAATAATAATTGGAATGAATATACACGTTCATAACTTTATTCGGTTCTAGAAATAAGCTCTTCACAATCTACTATTTAAATAGTGATGAATGAAGACTGCTAGCAGGTTTTACCAACGTCCTTGGTTGTGGGGATGTCATGGTATTCCAAATACTGATGACATCATTGAAATGAGTACTGCGCGTCCTCTTTCTCTGAATGATGCAACGTACCACTAATGTCATCAGTTCATCTGCGACACCATTCCATGTTCGTGAGGGCCATGCAATTCAGATCATGTCGTTACATCCTTCGAACCGTACGTTCCAGTTTCGCATTTGTTTTTTTGTTTTTTACTATCTTTTTTCTCGGTGCAGCTGTTTAACAGATACTGCTAAGTAACCACATCCTCCAGTTTGTTTGGAAATTCCTGTTAATTATCCGTTTACTTGTCATTTAATTTGGGTTTATTACTATTAACTGCTATTATTATTATTATTATTTAAACTGATGTGTTAAGCAATTATATAATAAAAGGTGGTTCGATCTACTTGGAATCGTTGCTGGTCGAAATATTTAACAATAGTAGAAAGAGGTATATATCCAACGGAATAGAATCTTGCCTTAATCGTACTTTCATACAAACGTGCAGAAAATAATTTCCTTTGTAACTACAAACCTATTTCAATATTGAATGCATTCACAAAACTATTTAAAATTATAGTATTACTAAATATTTACAATTTATCTTAAAGCACAAATTTCACTACAACCAGTATGGTTTTAGTCCAGGAAAATCATTGTCAACGTACCTTATACAACTATCTAACTTTGTGTAAGGGTATATAAAAATAGATCACAGTGTAATATAATTTATATCGATTTTGCCAAAACCTTTGATAGTCTTGGTCACGAAATATTTATTGATTAGTTGCACAAAATAGTTTTATCTTCCAATTTTATTAAATGGTTTAACAGTTACCTGACAAATAAAGTATTCAATGTGAAAATGGATCATGTTCATTCTGATACTGAAACATAAATAATGGAATACCACAAGGATCACTTTTGGGACCATTGTTATCTTTATAAAAGATTAATGCTTGCTAGTGCTAAATTCAAAGTTATTATTATGTTCTGATTATATAAAAATATTCAGGGATATAAATAACAGGAATGAAAACTTATTGCAAACCGCTATCAACATTGTTAATCCATGGTGTAAGATAAATAAAATGAAAATGTAGAGAAGGCATTATTCATCAGCTACACTAATATAACTTAATATCATGAAAGTAAATGATGTAAATTATGTAAATATAGATAAAGTTAGTGAAATGAGGGATCTCTTGGAGTTATATTTGACGAAAAATGTAATTTTAACAAACACGTAGCACAAGTAGCAAACGTAGCAAACGTAGTACAACATTTTGGTTTTACTACCAGTTTTCACTACCATAATAAGACGCAAAGAAGAAAGGATTGCAGAAATGTTTTAATTTGACCAGTTCCTGCACGGATCCTTCAATCGCCTGCTAGTAAGTAAAGATCTATTCCAGAAAATGTAGGAAAACGTGATTAACACAAATCCCATTGACCGTTGTTTTTTTTAAAGAACTACATTTAAAGAAATTTTCGATTGTATTGTATACCATTCTATTCTCCAGGTGTACTGTCTTAATCTTCTAGGTGGTATCTTTTCTTTTAATAATTAACTTGTGTATTGTCGTAACGATTAAATCTCACCTTTTAATAATGAAATATCAAGCGTAGATTCCCGATTATACCCATAACGACATCTTGGAACTTGTGGCAGTTCGCACGCTATCGACTGGATTAGTCTTGTCCACGGTGTTGGACATTTTTATGCGCCAAATATTTGATCTACAATGTGAACTTTTATATGACAATGAACAGCTCAACAGTTTTATTTTACGCATGAATCTTGAAACTATTTAAAGATAATCTATAAAGTCTCATTCGAAATATTATTCCATAATTCGCCTAACCGTACTGCAGAAAACTCTAAGAAACCACAGTGATCAAAATTTGTAATTTTGCACCAGATTATAATTGCAATTAAAGTTTCATTGAACATTCAATAGCTAAGAAATCGAAATAAACACTATATTTCAGAGGTATCTGTCGTTTGGTAACTATAACAGAACAGTATTTGTGAAGTTATTAATCGTAATTGAACGTTTAGAAAGGAAGAAAATTCAGAAATGTTTCTAACATGACAGAGGATGATATCATGGCGCATAAATAATTAAGACGCAATGGTTTAAGTCCATCTATGTTAGAATTTAAATGTTTATCAATGTTCGAAGCTTACTTGTGGGCTCCGAATCAGTCTTTTTAATGAGACTCAACAGTTATTCGAAACAAAACAACGCGCCCAGATTACTACGTACGCATTACTCTACCACAAAGCTTAGCAGTGTAACAACATAAAATATTACGTTTAGATATAATATAGAATTTAATTGTGTTAATAAATAAAACTCTAAATTGCATAACTTGTAATTTTCACTTTCAATAATTTGTTTTCTAAGAAAGGAAAGCAAACATAGCTCGTGTTGCCAAATAAATACATCTAAAGAGAAAAGCAACTTGTACGTTTCTTTCATTTAGTACATCTGAAACGAGAAATGAAACCAACAAACTTTCTTCCTTAAGTACCGAACTAAGAATGTTAGAAGCTGTGAAGCAGGGGAAGTGTACACAGAAATAAGATGTGGAAAAGAAAGAAGCGTCATCTGGCAACTTCGTCTGAGGGAATGTAGAGTTTTAGGGGGTAGAACAAGAGCTAGAGAGAAAGGCATTGGCAAGCCGCTGTGTATTGTTCTTCTCTAATGGCCTTTTGGTATTGGGAGCTATCGTTTAATGGGTCTTTGCTTTTATCCTTTCCTCTCCCTCACAGCGTTCCCCCAAAAGTGTTCCTTTTGCACGCTTCATGATCAGTTTTCGTTTCTCCCCCACTTCAATTTCGACTATTTTGTGTTTGCTCTTCTTTCAGTTCTTTTTTTTTTGTTCCTATTTAATTCTTCCACTTTAACACCCTTTTGTCAAAACCGTAAAACTCATTGGAAACAGAGAGAAAGGGAAAGAAAGAGCAGAACAAGAACACACACCAAAAAATTACAGTTCTCTTATTCTTCTGTGACTTTATTCCTCAGCTTGTATGGTTCCAATAGCTTTTTCTGCTTGCAGCTCTTTTCCCTTCTACTTTCAGAAGAAAAAGTAATAAAAGAGGTCCTTCTGCTAGATCTGTCATAATTACAGAAACTGTCAATAGGGGTGCGTAATTTCTATCCTTGTTGAATTATCATTAATTGCTTTCTTATAGTGAGAGAGACCTTCACTCTAAGAGCGAGACGAAATGAGAGACAATGATAATTTCAGGCTAGTTCATTTCTCGTCTGCTTTCTCTATACTTTTGTCCGTAGGCGCCACCACTTCACTACTAAAGACAAAAAGAGATGAACATCCGGTTTCCTTCCTAAGTACCCCTCTCTACTTCTCATATTCTGAACCTATTTTGTACCATTCAATTATAATTTTACCTCG
>JAGDQP010053431.1:0-13563 GCA_022664845.1 Lepisma saccharinum | reverse complement strand
GAATCTTGGCTGTAATTTTACTATACGTAATAATGTGCTTCTTTTTAGAAATAGCAAACTTATAATTATTTGAGAATGTCTGTTTTTTACTAAATCGACCTGTCCATACCATTGAAAGATTTCTTTAACCTTTTCCTCCTATAATTCTAATGGTAGGATGAGAGCTACGATCTGTATTTGTCCATTAGTTTCTAGATTAACTTGTAGAAAATGTTCCGTACCTGCTTCAATGTATGTTAATTAACTTCAGCATTTGTCTATGGCTGCTATTTGCTATCTCCAATGCGACTACTCGCACCTATATTACACTTTTGTAGTAATCAGTTTCTACCGACAAAACGTTTTTTCCTGGAGCTGTTGTTCTGCTATTTGTTCATGAATATATACGGTTTTTACTCTCTGGTTTAGGTTTCTAAATGTAATGTTAATTGTGTCCTTCCTGATAATTTTTGGGTTTATACTATTCATATTTTGAGCTATCAAAATGACTCACTATACTAAGCACATGCGAAAGCACACACCCAAGGCGCAAAAGATCGACAATACACGGGAGAGAGAGAAAACACCTCTTGCCTCGAGGAACGCACTGCACGACCTGACGACCAATTGAGCCACCGCGGTTCACTAGACTAGGTCTCCACAAATTATTGGATTCTTATATATTCATATCTAAAATTATTAAAATCAACTTGATATTGAAGGAAATTTTAACATTCAAGAAACTTCAATACACCTTGTAATTCCGAAAGCTTGTTAGTACATATGTTGTTCTGTAATTTGTATTATCTTCACAACATAGAGTTTGTGTTAATATATGCTATTTTCAGGTTAGTGTGGTGTTTCCTGTTCGCAATCGGAATTTATTGTACGTTATTTATAATATTGAAATGCTGGAAAAAGCATGAAGAGAATGCTGTTGTACAAATTTTACAGCGAAATTCTAATGAATGGAAAATTGATGTACCGGCTCTTAACGTCTTACTTTCTTCAGAAGGAATGGAATATAAGTTTCGTAGTGTTCTGAGAAAGTAAGTAATAATATTAGGGACTTAAATTATCACTAAACTTAATGCCCATTTTGCACCAAGGCACAAAATATGTTGTTGTTTCTAGAGGGTATGATAAAACAACTTTCTGTACTTGAACAATGATATTTAGAAAGCACGAGGATTGGTTATTTAAATTTAAAACATGTAGCTATCTAAGATGGTAGACATTCAAAATGTTACAAATTCAATCACCCAATGTGACAAATCACAGATTGTATTGTCCGATTTCGGTTGTTCTTTCCTTATTATGAAATATAATTTCTGTTGATTATAAATATGAAAATTACTTTCATCATGCCAACATATTTTAATTACATTTCAGAAGTAGCAATTTAGCTTAGATTATTTTCCTGCTTAATCTGTCGCCTAAACTCTACTGGTTTTAGAGGGAATTGTGTTGTTACAGAAATCATAGCTTAAAGCGTAAAATTTTAATTTATGAAAGGAAGTAGAATATTTTTACATTCAGCTTACTGTCGTTCAGGATCCTCGCCAAAGCATGGGAATTGTCATACCTGAGGACATGCAATGCTACGAGGACATGCAATGTTTAATCTCTTAGAAAAAATGCGATTACGGTGATGTCACCCCAGCTGTAGCATTTTAGGGAGACAGAGATACGCCCACGTAAACAGAGATAATGAAATAAAAAATAATTAGAAAAGGATGTTTTTAAATAACACGTTTTTTTAGATGAACCAAAATTAAAATATAATGAGTTGAATTAATCATATGAATCGGAAAGCGAGAGCGTGGATGCTCTTGCTTACCTTACCATAAAATCATAACATCTAAAAGCACCCACGCTTTTATTTTCCGATTCATAAGATTAATTGAATTTATTATTTTTTACTTTTCAGTAAATCTTAAATCCTTTTTTAATATTTTTTAATTATGTTTTTTGTAACCAACTCTTGATCATACACCTTTATCACGAATCTCATTTCTCTATATTCAGTAGTTTGAATATATTTTGGCTGACATTTTAGAATGGTGTGGAAAATGATATTTGGGAAACCATTTTGAATCCTAGATGGTGACTTTTTCAAAATGGCGTAATATTTTCCTAAACTATTTGTTATGATAATACCTGATGTCAAATTTCTTATCTCTAGCTAAAACAGTGTTAAAAATTAAATTTTTGTGTCCACCATGTTGGATTCAAGATGGCGTCTTTGGAGAAATTTGGTAATATTTTCGTAACCTGCTAGTGATAATGTACCCTTATACCAAATTTCTTTTCATTGGCTCTAGCCGTTTAGACTATGTATTCTATACTACAATAGATTTGCCGGACATTCTGGATCCAAGATTGCGACTTTTTCAAAATATCATACGTAAATATTACATTGTCATCCAGTTCTGAGCTATGTTTAAAGTTTCATGTCTCTAGCTCATCAGCAAGTTAGTTTAAATTGATTGCTAAATTTCTACCGAAAACACAGACAAGAAAGCGAGTGTTTTATTATTTAATTAATTATAGTTAATTGCATTATTCTGTCTTATATCTAATGATTGAATATTGTATTGTCATCAGAAGCAAGCAAGTTTACAAAATTTCAAAAAATCGGATGATGGGAAGAGAGTTTAGAAAATTGCAAAATTTGTACCGAACAGACAGACAAAAAAGAGAGTTAATAAAAACGTGTTAAAATACACAAGAAAAACAAAGGCAAAGGCACTCTGATTTTATTTTGCCTGCAAGTGTCCATTTAGAAAGTTTAGAAAATACTGTTAAAACCTTAATTATTTTTTTATGTGCTGCGTAAATTTTGCGGAAGATTGGATGAAAGATCAAATTACTTAAGTACTGACTCTGTGAGAAGGTTGATCTATATTATGTTAAGTGTAAAGTACCCCGGTGGCTCAATTTCATTTATGGCCTTCAGGCATCTAAGGCTGAGGCCGGGATAGGAGAGAGGAAATGTGATGAAAGGTGTCATCAAGGGTCTAAGATAAAGATATCAACCCGGCATTTTCCTGTACAGACAGAGGAAAAACTCTGAGAAAAGCTTAGTTAGGATAATCGGCCGCTGGGATTGAACACACGACCTCCCGAATGCAAAACCACTACTCTACTGCTGAGCGACGGTATAATTACTGATGAGTAGTAATTTCGATGAAACCAGTGGACTCATGCGAAAAATGTCACGTTTCCTGGCAAAGAACCAAATCGATCCAGTAATTACAGAGCTATTGATCTTACTACTACTACTACTAGTAGTAGTAGTGGTAGTAACAAAATATTTCCTAATTCATTTTAACAGGAACTGCTACCACTATCAAGTAACGGCCATACAAAAGTATACTGAAAGGAGAAAAGAGCAAAACTCAACAACCTGATCTTTTCTCTCTATTTAATTTTTCACTACCTTTATTTTTCTTCCTTCTTGCCGCTCAAATAGAAAAGCCGACTTATTTCCTTTCCGTTTTGGCATTCTCTCAATGCACTAATTTTCTTTCTACACCCAAAGAAACGGTTCATTCTTACCCTTAAGACCATAAACGCTACGTAGCATCATATATATAGACTTTACCTTCTCTGTGATTTGTATTATTCCGCATATTCGTCATATTAGAAAAGTTATAGTGCAACTTACTAAGCCGTAGAGCTATATGAAAAGCTACTTCATGAAACGAACTCTTAATTTAGCGCTTATAGTTCTTCCCAAACTAGAAGCTATTGATTGCACAGTTTAACAAAATAAAGGATCACAAACTTTTTTTTTTTCCAAATGAGAACGAAATATTTTGCTTTTCACAGTACTGAGTTCAAAAGTTACCAATGCTTCTCACCATCATAGACCATTTTGCCATAACCATTACAGATATTTGTAAATGTCGAGTGAGTACAAAATCACAGTACAGCCTGGTAGTTCACATACTGTGAAGAAAATGTAATGTAGCATCATAGTATACTAATGTGGAATGGTGGGAAAGGGCTACATTTTGATATAAAGTGTCAACTTGTCCGCTATTTTGAAATCTGCACTTTTTGGATGGAGGTTATTTCAAACGGCAATTGGATCGTATGACATATCGTTCAACATTAGAATTATCTTAAAAAGCCATTCCATGTGTCAGATTTCACTTTTTCGTTACGGTATTAGAGTTAAGGCACTGCTGGATAAATGAACACACCTGCTGCAAACTTTCAACAAGTAGGTCAAATGTATTATCGGGTTTGACTTCCTGGGAGCATTCTCGGGTTGCCTGACACCACCCTCTTTATTTGAGATATATATATATATATATATATATATATATATATATGGTGGCTACATTGATTTTCTACTACAAAATGTAGCTCTTTTTCCAGTATTCTACATCTTTGTGCTACGATGTATCATTTCCCTGACGGTTTGTGAAATACAGGGCTGTACTGCGACTTCTGATTTACATGTGTACATGCACCCAGATAGCACCCAAACTAGCAGTAAGTTTGTATGAGGTTTGCCATGGCAAATTTTCACAATATTTGGCATTGTATTACTCCAAACTTGCAGCAAACGTGTTAGCTGACAAGTGACAAATTTGCTGAAACTTGTCTTGTTAAACGTCAAGCCTGTGGTTAAAAAGATTTCTATTGTCCGGATTGGAGCTCGAACCAAGAATCTTCAGTTTTGTTAGTAGTCTGGCACTTTACCAATTGCTCTATTGCGTCAATCCGGTTTGTCTTCTATTTTACTAATGCTTTTAAGTTACGAAAATGTTTTTTGAAGTGCATATAGTATTACAGGCAGAAATTCAAAACTCTGAAAGATCATTGAACCTGATTTAGAGCTATGAAATCTGCTTCGTTCGCTTTTTTGCAAGCGAGTCTCCGAAGGTCAATCATAATGAAGTATATGTTGTACTGCTCAGGTCGATGCCGTGTTGCGTTTTTGGTCTTTGCACTAGATATAGTGAAAACATAAATTACTATTTAACTTCAGTTGTTAAATTTATTTTCGGATATGCGTACAGTTTTGAAAACTGTTTAAATGTTGAAAAATACGAAAGAAAGAAAAGGAAAGGAAATAAAGTACGAACAAAAGCAAGTTTTTTAATAAAAGTAGGTTGTTTTAGGAATCCCGACATTAGATTTAGTAGTATAACAGGACAAATCACTGTTAGTTTGTCACTGGAAGGAAAAAATCAAGCCTAGTCGAAATTTGGTTTAAACTAACGTTCTAACTTGGAAATTGGCAGTCCGATTCTTTGAGAAATACCATCACCACGAACAGTAAAGTATATTTTTTTTATTAGACTCTTGAGGTGACTCAGTTGTGAAACATCATGAATGAGCGTTCTTCAAAGCTATAAAACAGGATCAATAAGCTTTCCAAATTTGAAATTAAAGTCTACATAAATACCATTATTGCAGAAACTGTTTTCGTAACACAAAAGGACTAATAAAATGTACTTCATCCAACAGAAGAACCGTGGAGGTATTGTTAGAGTGACGGACAACTAGCACATCTGAAAATTGTGGCTTCGAATCCCACATTGCATACTTAAATCTTTATGCACTGTTGGTGTTCGATGTTGGTCTACACTCGTTTTTAAAAACAAAGGTTTGTTACACCGTGGTCCTGAAAGGTTTGTATCAAGTTTAGCGTGTAAAGTTTGTAGGAAATTTGAAATTTGTTAACCAGTAAGTTTGCTGCAAGATTGTGGCAATTTTGCAGCTTTGCAATGCCAAACTTCCTGGAAACAATGCAAGTTCACTCTGCTATCTGAGTACTCTGTAATGCGGGAAACGTAGTACATGATTCAATTTTTAAAATATAACTTTCTACTTTAAGGCATCGAAATACAGTCAGTTCACCTGAAATTAAGAAAAGGTTGTTTTCATTGTTGAGTACTCTTATCTGTACAGTAGAACCTCTGTTATCCGAAATAAAGGGGGTGGAGGTCATTTTGGATAACCAAATTTCGGTTAAAATGTTTTTTTTTTTAAGTTTAAAGTGAAAAAATTGAAGGCAATGATAAAAAAAAAATACACTTTTGGATTACATATAAACACTTTTAACAAAGCTTTAAATGTTTCTACAGTTGGAGAACTTCTTATACAACTAAATTTACGTTTTATTTAAAAAAAAAATCTTTCTTTTTCTGTTAGCATTTCAAATTTTATCTTTTTTTTTGCCGTTTCGGTTAAACGATATTTCGGTTAAAATTATTTCGGGTAGCAGAGGTTTTACTGTAAATCTAAAATATTCAGAAAAGGTACGTACTACAAAAACTAATTGGATCTGAAAAAACGATAAAAACATTAAAAAAAAATCATAGTTGCCACGTTATCTATTATTTTCAAATAATTTTCCGTATCTCGGGTTCACGTTATCAGATTAAATTTTTCTTTCATTTGTATTAGAGCTTGAGCTATAGACTATAATTTCTGTAAGAACACAATTTTCTCTGAAAGCATTCGTTATTAAGTGAAACATTAAATAAGAAAAATGGCGGAACATACCTTTCTAATCTAACTAAACTATTAGATTTAAGTAACCGTTGCTCTTAGAATTGTCGTCCAGGTAATGATCTTACATTAAAAATTTAACCGCAGAAACCAGACAACTGAAAATCAAGATTTATGTCTTTTAATTGTTTGCTTCCGCCACGACTTTTAATGACAGCGGTCTTGGCTATCTATATATTATGAATGTCTATCAACTATTTTTTCTGATATAAGATACAACGTTATATATTTAATCAATATAATTGTAGAAGATAACATGTTTAAAGAGTGTAGGTAATAGGCAGGAACGTCCGACAGGTCTGCATGTGAATTCACTTAATCGTTTTCATCCCAATGACTACGCTCCAATGGAATCTTAACGGATTTCATTCCCACTATGAAGAACTGCAAGTCTTGTTATCAGATCTTTCCCCTGTTGTAGTTTGCTTTCAGGAAACCAAGTTTAAAACAACTGAATCTGTGATATTGAAGGACTATACACTCTATCGCACAGATTTTCCCACGGTGTTGCAATTGGTGTTGTTGATACGCTGTATTCAACACCTGTCCACATTGCTACGAACCTACAGGCGGTTGCTGCTCGCGTCCACCTTGAGCAGCATGTTACAATCCTGAATTTATATATCACAAGGGAACAAGATTTTACGCTCCTTGACCTTCAGAATCTCTTGCAGCAGTTACCCCAACCTATGATTTAGTTGCCGATCTTAATTCATATAATGTTATTTGGGGTAGTGTTCGTACAGATGTCCGCGGTAGAATAGTTGAATCGTTTATTGACGCTTCAAACTTAGTACTATTAAATACTGGTGCTAACACGCATTTTAGTTTGGCAAGTGGCACATACTCAGCGATAGATCTGTCTGTCTGCAGTGCAGTTGTTGCACCCATGCTGGCATGGCGTGTACATGACGATCTATGTGGTAGTGACCACTTCCCAGTTATTTTAGAGTTTTTAAACTTTTATCAAGCACCACGAAAATTACCGTATTGGCATCTGAAGCGTGCTGACTGGACTAAATATGCAACTCGTGTCACACTAGTTGATCAAGATTTGCTCCTGAATGATTCGGTTGAGTACTTGAACCGTGAAATTTTGCGAGTTGCCAGATGTTCTATCCCTCAGTCTGGCCGAACGCCACGTCGGCGTTCTGGTCCCTGGTGGAACGATAAGCTCGACGTAGCACGGCGACGGCGCAGTCGCACTTTACGGGTGTTCAACCGATATCCTACAGCGCCAAAGTTGAATGCAGTTCGACAGTCACAAGCTTATATTCGACGTCTCATGAAACAAACTCGGCGTACCTCCTTTCGTTAATACGTATCGTCCATTAATTCACAAACGCCAATTCGAGACGTGTGGGAACGGGTCAGACGTTTGCAAGGAAATTGTCGCTGCGATCCATTGACTGCTCTGAAGCAGAACAATGTCTTGCAGACTGACCCCGAAGAGATAGCTAATCTTCTTGGAGCAGCCTTCGCAGCAATATCCAGCTCTCAGCACTATAGTGCTAACTTCGTACACATTAAACTACAGGCAGAGATAATACCTCTACGGTTTCACTCTAATAATTTAGAACACTATAATGTCTCTTTCAGCGAGTGGGAACTTGAAACTGCCTTACGGGATGTTAGAAACACATCCCCTGGACTGGATGATATTCACTATGAAATGCTGCGAAACCTTCCCTCCCAAGGAAAGTTCTTCTTGTTAAATCTCTATAATCAGATCTTTAGGACTGATAGCTTCCCTGCTATTTGGCGAGAAGCTATTGTAATTCCGATTCTGAAACCTGACAAAGATAAACTAAACCCCACCAGTTACCGGCCCATTGCTCTCACTAGCTGCGTATGCAAGCTTTTTAAGAGAACGATAAACCGACGCCTAATGTGGTATTTGGAGAATAACAACTTGATTTCTAATGATCAGTGTGGGTTTCGCCAATATCGATCCACTGTTGACCATCTTGTCAGGTTAGAGCCGATTGTGCAGAACGCATTCCTCCGGAATGAACATGTTCTTACTGTGTTCTTCGATTTAGAAAAGGCCTATGACACCACCTGGAGATATGGGATACTACGCCAACTTCATAATTGGGGCATAAGGGGCCACATGGCCCATTTTATAACAAATTTTCTTCGCGATCGCTATTTTCGTGTGCGTGTTGGTGATCGTTTCTCAGAGCGTTATTTACAGGAAAATGGCGTACCTCAAGGGAGTGTGCTGCGCGTAACACTGTTCGCTATTGCAGTGAATAGTGTTATGGCTTGTATTCTCCCCCCTGTGCAAGGTCTTTTATATGTTGACGACTTGACGATTGTCTGTAAGTCTGCGAATATCAACCTCGCAGCCCGGCAGATCCAGTTGACGCTTAACCGTCTTGTTGACTGGTCACACCAGACTGGTTTTCGTTTTTCACCAACGAAGACAGTCTGTTTCCACTTCTGCCGTAAACGAACTTGTTTCGTTGATCCAGATCTCTATCTTGGAGACAGACAACTCCAGTTCGTCGAGGAGGTACGATACCTCGGTTTATTATTTGATACCAAGTTAATTTGGCGTAGTCACCTTCGCCAAATTAAAATTTCCTGTACGAGAGCTCTGAATTTATTACGTATTTTAAGTCATCAAACTTGTTATACTGATAGTAGAACCTTGTTGCGCCTTTATCGCGCACTCATTTTATCTAAGCTTACATATGGTTGTCACGCTTATTCCTCTGCACGCTTTTCAGCGTTACATACGCTGGATAGTGTCCATCATGCTGGAATTCGACCCTCCACTGGCGCGTATCGCACAAGTCCAGTGACCAGTCTTTGTGTTGATGCCGCTGAACCACCGCTCGAGATTCATAGGATGTACTATGTGTTGAGCTATCTTGCTAAGATATCATCTTTGGCAAGCCACCCAGCACATAACTTAATCGTATACCCAGTCCAACGAGCCCTATATGAACGCCGTGGTCACGCTACCCGACCACTTGGCTTCCGAGCATCAGAGTTGTTGGAGAATCTGAATTCAGACGGCCCAACTGTCTGTCCTGTCCGTTTTAGTCTCCGTCCGCCGTGGCCACTTGCCCGCAAACGGATTGATCTTTCTTTGTCAACCCTTAAGAAATCGGAGACTTCCATGATTGAATTCCAGCAACGTTTTCTTGCGTTGCAGAGTCAGTACCCACGTTTTATCTCACTTTTTACCGATGGATCCAAATCAGATGAATCTGTTGGATGCGCGTTTGTAGTAGAAGGGGAAGCCCGTCAATTTTGTCTTAATCCCAAAGCCAGTATTTTTACTGCTGAGCTCTATGCCGCTCTATGCTCTTTATATCGCACCAGCACTTAGCCCTAATGGCAGTTTACCGCCGATGCTCTCGGTCCCCTTCGGGTACAGAGCGATATGATACAGAGATCGGGTACAGAGCGAGCCTGTTTAGATATGCACTGGCGATTATCTGTTGTAAGCTCGTCGTTTGCCGGTATAGCGGCTATTATGCGATGCGCTCGAGCGGTCAGATGGCGGGATCACATTCGAACGGAAAATGGCATGCGTTACGAAGATTGTCATTTGTTAATGGGCGGGGGAACAGCTTATATCAGCAGTGTTATCCGCGCTGTTACTGCGACATTCATTTGTTAAGAAGACGGTTCAAATGAAACAATAGGAATGACAAACAAAATGTCCCCATGAGCCATTTGCCGCTTCCACCGTCGAGCCACCAGCGGACGTTAGCGGATAGCTAAAGTCGTTAGAGTGACGGCCAGAGTCAGATATCCACCGTCGGTCCACAGGCGGATTAGCGGATATCCGCCGTCGTTCTAGCGCAAGCTATTGATTCATATTCGAGATCAGTCCATCGGCGGATAGCCACCGTAGTTCCAACGGCAACTATTGAGTGATATCCGCCGTCGGAGCACCGACGAAAATTGGCTGACAGTCGCCGTTGTAACAGCGGCCGCAAATGTCGAATAGCCGACGTAGATCCACCTGCGGATAGCTGCTGTTCTTACGTTACGCGCGTTTGTCGAATATCCACCGTCGCTGAATCGATTCCCGGCCGGCGCATGCTCCTGGAATAATGTCGTTGCCAGTTTGAAAGAGAAGCTATTTTTTACCATTAACATAAATGGTTTAATTTAACATTTACTTCAAACTCAAATCATGAATTTGTATATTATATGAAAAAAGAAAACAATTTGAAAAAAAAGAACGTGGAGCGTTTGCTAATAAGCTTCTCAATAATCTTCGTAACACAAAAGGCATGAAAAACATCACCCATTTGGAAGACCAGCATAGCCGAGTGGTTAGGGCCTAAATCTCATCGCTGACAGGCGGAGACATGAATTCTATCGCAGACACTTATAAACGTTACTCACTACTAAATAAATAACAGGGAAGACAATGCAAAAAGCAACTGAATGTGGATTACCGCTGCGTGCAATATAGTTTTTTCGTATCAAAGCAAATCTGACGAAAAGAGGAATACCAGGGAGGAGACTGGCTGCACGACAGCGGTATCTCAGTGGTGAACGAGGGCGGTATAGCGGTGGATCAGTGGGGGACTTGACCGTTATAGCGGGCGGACTGCAACTCAGTGGCGGGACTCGGGCGGTATAACTGGGAGATGGTGGCTCAGTGGCGGGACGAGAGCGACTTAGCCGAGGGTCCTGGCGGGGACGGAGCGGCATGCCGCCTCCGGGTCGAGGGCTGCATTAGCGTAAAATCGTGCGTGGCCGGCGGCGGCATTCGCTAGAGGCGTGTCGTTTTGTCGCTGTCGGCATCCGCTGTCATTGTCTTTGGGAAGGATACCCACTGGTGCTAAATTTACTTACAGCAGCAGGTTTGAGTAAGGCTCCGCAGATATTTCATCAACGCCAGAAGACCATATGTAGCGCTTTCAATAAAACTCCTTGTGGAAACTTTTGTCCCTATCTTCCTCGTGAAGTACTCAGCAATTAATATAATCGAAATATATATTGTAGTTATCTACAAACTACATGTTTTGCTGACTCACAAAATATGCATTGCACTAACAAGTAAGGTTCGCGAACGCGCAGAAACAAATATAGCTACAATGTGGTTCAAATGAAAGAGCATTACGAAAATATGCATAAAATACCGAAAAAAACTTCTCCTTCATATATAGTTCAAGAGTAGCGGCACTTAAAAATCGAAAAAAATGTCGAATAAGCCAGGTGAGACGCAGTCCAGAACCACCCTTGTATTTTGAGAACGGGTTGACGGAGGATGATGAAACTTAGGATAGAGGTAAACAGGATGGGGTCACACCAGATGATGCTAGTAGGAATCATGGCAGCCATCTTGAAATCCGCCATCTTGGATTGAGTTCCGAAATTTTAAATAGGAAGAGGGTCAAGTGACATATGCTTTACGGCCAGAATTTTACCACCAACACGCCTGTGCAGTTGCTTTTTCCGTAAAGTAAGTCATTTTTGAGTTATTGTCACTGAATGTTTCCATGTAGCGTCTAAAGAATGTGTTGAATATGCTCCGTGTTTTGTACTACACATAATGCAAGGAATTTCTTTCAGACTTCATGTACAGGAATAATATGTCAGGCAAAACAGAGGCGCATGCATCCATAATTCACTGCTGAACATGTCAGAGAGCCGTGATTCTCTCTTACCATGGGCAAGAGATGGATCCCCAAATAAGTCATTTCATTGTTTCTGCGTGTTCGCGAACTTACATGCAGAAATAAATGGTATAAAAGTAGTGGGCGGGAAAGGCAAGGGCACGAGAAGTACATGCAGAAAACACACAAAAATCTCTCTCTCAGTGCTAGTACCAAAGTAGAGCCACGTAAATATTGAACCGACAAAGTACAACATATGATAATGACATTGGGTAGACGAAGAAAGCAAAACGCTGTGATATAAAGGTATATTCTCCTTAACGTGATGACAACTTTCTCTTGCATCGCTCGAACTGTTCAAAGTTGAAACAGAAGTTGGAAAGTAAAGTCAATTGTGGGGTTCGGAAACACCTGCGGGGGTGTTTCCCACTCAAAATCTCGACAACAGCTCCCACCAACTTTAAAATTTTTGCTCGGAAAAATCGGTAGATACCGTACAATTCTTACATCCTCCCAATGTTAACTTTACACTCTCCAAACTGAAAATCCTGGTGGAAACCCTGCGGCTTGGAATAGTGGTAAGAGCATTCTCCTTCGGACCGCGCCTTTACGGGTTTAAAACAAGTTAGGCCCATTGAACGCAGTGGTTTGGAACCTACCAAAAACTGTAGGTCCTGTCTTTAAAGATTCCTAAAACCGTTGATGACGTTTATAACAATTTCCATGCAGAGTCAAGTTCATCAAACAGACAAACATGATAATGTATCCAAATGAAGCCATCCTCATATGCACAGATGTGATAATCAGATGCATACAGAAACGTTTCACTACTCGACGTGGTAATGAAATGGATTGTGCTTGAAATTGGAGGAAATTCACCACGTAATTGAACAGGATCCACGCACGTTACCGGATTTGAAAAGAAAACCTACCATGTAAAATGAATGCCGATGTCATATTGTAAACCAATCTCATCGGCATTGATGAAAAGTAACAAGTTGTGTTTGGAGGAAATTATTCATTTGAAATTCGAAGGGCAGTAGTGGTGGCAAACACAATGTCGTCCTCTACCAATGAAAACAGCCACACATCTCACACAGCAGTGCCACGGGGAAACCTGGTGGAGGATTTGCTACTGATACAACGCTAGATGCTACTGGCACAAAAGGGCCTTAAGTAAAACTCGTCAGGCCTGCGATAAGCGTGGACAGAGAAAAATTCAAGCGGTAAACAGAAGGCCAGTACGTTTTGTTGTGTTTCTAGTGAAATGAGTCAAATTAATCGACACAACGTTTACCGACTCTTCCAGTCGCACATCAATTTAGGCGACATGAGAGACAGTAAAGTAACCGAAAGGGAAGAAGAGATAGCGGACCAACTTGTGAAGTTGTTCCATGAACTATGTTCGAATGGTTGTGAGATTACTTCCTACATCAGTCTTGAGTGCGACGATAAC
>JAGDQP010053430.1:845-13564 GCA_022664845.1 Lepisma saccharinum | reverse complement strand
ACATAAACACCTTCTTATGTTTGTCACACTCACCTACTGACACACTTGCTATCCCATTACGCTCTCCGGGCCCTTTTAAAAGTTGGGATGGGCGAGCTTTGTAAGGGAGTGAATCCCTACTTTTGAGAATTCACTTTTGACAAAATTATACATTTTTATACACTTTCACTTATTTACACTATAATTTTGCACTTTTTTTGAATGGGAGAGTAACTGAGAACGTACTGCCCTAAGCAGGGTCCGCATCTCGTTCATCATCCCCCTCAAAGGGGTACGCTCTTACTCTCATATTTAGATTACTTTTTCTTTTAAATTATGTACACTAATTCACTAATGGTGTATGAACACTTCAGCGTTGCACTATGTGGGGGTTCAATGTTGCACTGGTTATCACTGGGGTCATGATTTATGTGGAGGGAAGTATTGAGGGTTTCTTCTTTGTTGGGCGCTGGCGATGGGGATGGGTTGCAGGTGTTGTTCTCCGTTGGGTTTTCCGTCTTCTAGTCATTTCGGCATCTGTTGTATATATGATGCAGCAGGTACATGATGATAATGCCGTTGGCAGTTATAGATATAGCCAAACAAATTAAGGGTATGGTGATCATCTGCAATATTAGAATGTTCACGCAATGGTTTTAGATTTTAAATGCTTGTAAATAAAATATAATAATATGGTAATACTAAAAATAATATAATAATAATAATAATTGAAGTTGTGGTTGTCCAGGAAAATATTGGATGTAGGTGTAGTTCTTCAAATCGGCTTGGTAGGTTTTTTTTCATGTTTCAGTAAACTATCAAGATTGTCAATTGTCTTTTGCAGAGATTGTAAGGGAGAGGGAAATTTTGTTTCATCTGGTTACTAGTGAATACTTGCTTTTTGTTGAGAAAAAATGCTGATATTGTAATATGTCATTTTCTGTTGTCAATGCATTCTTGTTACTTTAATTTGTTATAGAACGTTTATAGTAATGCGTTATAAAAATTGGCTTAACTCCTCCAATAGACGATGTATTACATTTGAAATGTTATAATTGGTAAGTTTTAATTTATCTTTTCTTTCTTTATATTGCTTCTGCTTTTTTTCATGCCTAATTCTTTGCGTCTTCAGCCGGTCGCTGCTTGTTGTTCCCCTCTCATTGCCGTGTACTTCCCCTCCTGTTCTTCCTCGTGTGGCTGTATATATGGTGGGCGTGGCTTATTTGCGTGACGTCACAGTGACGTATAGAAGTGCTCTCTTCCCAGAGATGATAGCGTGCAATGCCATGCTACGGATGGAAATTCGATCTGTATTCCTCCGTTTATAGCAAATGTGTGTATGTGTTGGTGTTCTAGCTTCTTGCGTCGTCCTCCTGATGAATTTCTGTATTATCGTGTGTATAGTATTTCTTCATCCGATCTACAGAAATAACTTGGATCCTTTGTCAATGTTTAGGAGGCAGTTCAACAATGTATTGATTCGCAGAACACTTTTGTTTTACGATACATTGCCCAATGAATTGCTTATTAAATGCGTCGGGAATGTTGGGAGATCTATACGGAAAGTATACTAAAACGATGTCGTCTTCCTTGAATGAAATTTGTTCCCTTTTCCTATCGTAAATTTTTTTCTGTCTCAAATGTGTTTTATAGACTTTGTTTGAGATTTTTTGACGAAGGTCCTGTAGTTTGTCACGTGAGATCTGTAGTGAATGATGAATTCCTAGCTGTGCATCTATTACTATTCTTGGATTAAATCCGTGTAATAATATTGCGTATTTGTAGAGGGTTGACAGTTGATTGAGAAGATTGCGTATGGGAGATAAGTAGTCCATGATTTTGGATTGTCCTGTATGTAGTATTTAAGGGCATATTGAATACTACGTTGTGTCACTTCGGCGATGCCTGTTGCATTGTGATTATAACTTGGGTTGAATTTTAGCTCAAATCCGTATGTTTCAGACATTTTTTGAAGTTCTTTACTGCTGTGTACAGGGTGTCTATCAAGTAGTAATTTGTTGAAACAACCCATACGTAATATAACTTCATGGAGCAAAAAAATCCATAATCGTCTGCGCTGTCAAAGAATGGGCGATTTTAGCTATGACGAATCTAGTACTATTTTCTACTGCAACATGTACGTAGAGTCTGGTGTTATTTTCACCTACGATTGGTCCTAATGTATCAATAACAAATGTGTCTCCAATATTTCCAATGGGATGGTGTAGGAGTTCCCCAGGTTTCTTGTTTGGGTATGATTTTAAGCGTTGACATCCGTCACATCGCTTTAAATAATAAGCCAATGTTTGTTTAAAGTTCGGCCCATAATATTTAAGTAAACTTGCGCGGTACAACTTCGTTAGGCCTGGATGTGATGCTTCAGGTGATTTATGTATCCCCTCAAACCGTTTTTGAATCAAAGTGCTTGGTATACATAATAAATGTATTTCTCCCAATTCTGGTTGTTTTCTTGTTCTATATAGTATTCCTTCTTTCAAGATATGATATTTTGCTGCTCGTAAAGTAGCCGAATCTTCTCGTTCCTTTCCATTTAAAGCTTCTATCAATTTTGTATATGCTGGATCTTTCAACTCTTCTTTCATTTTATGTGTAAAAATTGTTTATGTAGTTAGTACATTGTCTGCTAATGCCATTGATCGGAAGGCTTTTGATCTTCTGATGTTTGTACATTATCTGTTACTTTATGGCGATTTGCGGTAGGTACTTCATGTTCATTTTCACCTTCTACTTTCTGTTCCTTTTCTATGTCCTTGGGTTCTAAACGAGAAAATAGATCTGCCGGCATCCCAGTTCGCTTTTTGTGTTTCACATCGAAAGAAAACTCAGAAAGAAAGATGCGGTGTCGCTCAAATTTTCCTATGCGGTCATTTTGAGTATGTAGAGTAGTTGAACATGAAGAATATGTATATAAAGTGAAATGGTGGTTAAGCAAATAGAATTTAAATTTTCTCATGGTATAAGCTACTGCTGATAATTCCTTATGCCATGTAATATATTTTTGTTCAGTTTTTGACAGTCTACGAGAAGAATATGAAACTACTTTTTCTTCATTTGTTTCTGGGTAATGAAACGTTAGGATCCCTCCTATTTGGAATGACGATGCGTCTGTATATAGTCTTATTTGAGCTTTAGGATCGAAATGTGCTAATGATGCGGCATTTATTATGTCTTCCTTCAGTTTTTCGTTGAGTGGATTTAAAGTGGCATCCCATTTAAACTTAGGGCTATCTAGTAATCTTTGAAATGGCTCTATGCGATCGGTAAATTTCGGTAAATGTGCTCGAAAAATGAGCATGTGCCAATAAATCCACGCATTTTCCTTTTAGTTGTTGGTATCTCATAGTTCCGTATTTTCTTGGCTAACTTTGGAGAAATCGAGATTGCTTCTGAAGATACAACAAAACCGAGCCTCCACATTTCAACACATTTTTCACAGTCCGAAACTATTTTTGAACGGTCCAAATCTGATGTTCGTTTTCGCTCAATTAACATGAAAGATATTAGATTATCGACGAACGTCAGACCTTCCTCCAAGACAGCCAAACCTGTGATATAAACAATTCACATTTTGTAACCCTGTAATTGCAGAAACAAATGTTGCCGCTGCTTTCATTCACCAAAATTGTTATGTTTCGTCAAATGAGCTCGTGCCCTCCCCGATTGTTTTTGTATTGGTCGTAAGGTATATGTAACCATTGTTGTCAACAATGTATTGAGTTTAACAATGAAGGATAATTTATATCGAAAATTGAGAACGGGCAAGTCCTGAGTTTTAATATGTTATACGTTTATGCTAAATCTTATTTATTTAGGTGTATTTAGTGATGAGTATAACTATTATTGTTGGCAACAATAGCTTAGAAAAGGAGTAACTTTTCGAGATTTTAAAAATATATTTCCTATAGCTTGGATCACGATACTTGAGAAACAAGTGGCGTCCACGAAATATCAGTAGGGGCCTACCGGGAATAAACTTCAAAATTTCTTATACAAAGTACCGAGCTCGATGTTGAAGCTCACTTGCCACCTTGTACTCTTTATGTTCAACTCTTACAGCCTGGGCAAAAATAGTAATAAAATAGTCATTTTCCAAAGTTGGTCTCTACTATTTTGAACAGGGCAATAGATCCCGGAGCTTGTCCAAAAATTTAATTTTTGAAGTTCTTGCAAGCGATATATTACCCGACCACTCTTGGAATTTGATTTTTTTAGTTGCCTTCTGGTGGTCTGGATGAAGACTTATTTTTGACAAAAATATTAGCCCCTCAAAATAATGGACATGGAGTACAGAAAAGTATGAACAGTTTTCAGCTTCCAATAATACAGAAATGTATATAACATTATGCAGCGACTCTCTTATGTTCTGAAAAGCCTACTACCTACTGTAGGCTCAAATACTATATACGGACGCGTGGAAACAGAAAATCGATAATGAGATAGTGCTAATAAGCAAGGATTCTGCCTGGATTTTCAGTTTGGAGGGTAAAGGCAAAATGTAAGAACCTGACACCCCTGCATTGGGTTGGGAGTCCGGCAGAATCCTTGACTTATAAGTTGATGCTTGGCGTTAGTAACTAGAGTGCCAAAAGTTTTTTTATCAATCAATATCTACCCTGCAATCCAGAATGTATTGAATGATATGAAATTGTCGTATAGCTGAGGCAATTACAAATGGAGAGTACAGGGAAAGAAGAGATGTTGAAGAAAGGTCATATCTCGTGATACGCATTTTGAAGTCCTTCCATTTACTCCTATGTATTTAATACTCTTGAAGAAGGGCTATAATTTGTGGATTATTTGCGCTTTTCGATATAAACTTTCTTAGCAGTTAGCTGTCATTGTTTATTATTATGAGCTCGCTCCTATTATTAGGAGTGGAAACTCATTTTTTTTTCAAAAATAGACATCTCCGCATCTCTTCCTGTACTCTTCAAATGTAATTTATACGAGAAAATTAATTTTATAATTCAAAAATACTCTCTAAATTAGAGATGGTATCGAGACGAGACTGACATCAGTCTTCGTCTTGGTCTCGTCTCGACCTGAAAATTTCGATCTTGCTTTGTCTCGATCTCAAAATTTATCTCTTGGTCTTGGTCTCGGTCTCGACGTGTTAGTCTCAGTTTTGACTCGAGAGTCTCGAAAGACTATTGACTTTAAAAAGTTGCCGTCTTTTGATTCACTTGAAATGTGTACGTAAGTTTCCCGATTTCAGTACAACAAGAATATTAATAGGACATTATCATAGTTTGTAATATTATTAGTTTGGGGTTTAGATTAGAAATAATAATCTGAAATACATGGGAAAACATTTCGATTTTAGAGTAATAAAGAAGCTTTGGTTAGCAAATATAGGATACCAATATATAAAATAGATGAAAATATTTCTATTACGGCAATGGATTCATGTTATACCACAAATGCAAAATTGGTATACGTAACATTCCAGTTTTAATATTTCTAAATGGAATGAATAAGTTCAGAATTAAAAGTTTTCATTCTAGTTGAAATTTTCTGCCATAGCGATTTATAGAAATAAATGTACTTGCAGTAAGCACATTGGTATTTCAAATAAGCCATCTTGTCAGATAAAATGTCATTCCAACAATCCTAACAAAAGATAATACTGTAGATAAAAAAAATACTTTACTGTATCTAAGATATACTATGTACACTCTTCTATACCTACTATGTCCTTGTGTCGACAACTTTCAAATCAGGAACAATAAGCGTTACGAAGATAGTTGAGGGGTTGAAAAAATATCGTCCAGACGAGTTCAAAAGCGTACAGATCATCCAGGTTGGATCAAGGTATTGGTAAGTCTGGAGATCAGGGTATCATCTCCACCTATCGTAACTTTCAACCAATGAACTACTAGGACTACGAAGATGCTTGAGATGTCGTTGGTAAGGTATCAACAAGACGAGTTCAAACCCGTATAGATCATTTAAATTGAACGAGTGGGTCCCGAGAAATGGGGTATCCATTTCCACCTAATAATTTCCAACTCAGGAGCTACTAGGGCTACAAAAGTGGTTGTGGTTGATATGCACTTGGCTGTGAGTTATTGACAGTCATTGTTGTACAACAATACACTTGTGTTAACAATGAACAGTTCATTAAATGAAATTTTCAAAGTTCTGTAATCCATGGTTTCTAATCTTGCATATTTGTGATGATTTGCGTATTTGTAGTATTTCTTGGTTGTAAGATATATGTAACCCTTGTTGACAACAATACCTTGAGTTTAACAATGAACGATAAGTCATATCGAAAATATAGCATTCACATGTCCTGACGATTGACGTGTTACACGTTTGTGCTAAATCTTGTGTGTTTATGTCAATTTAGTGATGAGTTATAGCTGATTATTGTTTGCAACAATAGCTTGATTTCAACGATGGTTAACGATGAAATCGAAAATCTGATATGCGGATGTACTTCGTTTTCCCATGTTCTTTCCTCTCTACTTTGGATATTGAGAAATGAGTTTATTCTTGGTATATATCGATGTTGAAATTTTAAAAAATCCCATTAGATAGGGCGATTTAAGCGCCATCTAGCTTTCGAGATTCACATTAAATAGGCCTGAAAAGAAGTAAGTCAGATATATCACGTAATGAAGAGTAATATAATGTATATCGTAAATGCTTGTTTGTGTTGATCGATGCTTTGTATTGTGAATCTACGAATTAACAAAGAATTGGATATTCATTATGTTTTATCAATGTTCTCATTTTGAAATCAATTAAATTACATGCTCAATAAATATTGTTTGTTTTTCAATTACGAAATTACTCGTATTGAATTAATGTTTTGTGCAGTAATTGTTTATATTTTTAGGGGATGTGTTTTAGAAATAGTAATGTTAACCACCGTTTATGTTGTACACTAAAAAATTTGTTGGGTCCATACTTTCAAAGAGTTTGGGGTAAAAGCATTTCAGCGTGTGAGGGTTGCAAAATTGCCAATGAGTGACGGAAAATTTAACATTAAATAATATATAATACGTATTTATATTGCTTACGTGTTATTTTACCGAGAACGTGATCTGCAAAATATTTTCTATCATACCATGTGCTCAAATCAATTTTATTGAATTTGTCCGAGATGTTAGGCAATTTTACTCAGAGTCCGTGAGGAATTGTCATTAGCGGAGAGGTGTCCTGTTTTACTACCGAATGCTGGAATGGTATATAGAAAAGGAAATCTGAGCAATGGCATCTCCCAGCGACTAATCTTCCTGGGAAGGTAGCACGGAGCCAGAAATTTATTTTAAATTTTATATGTGCATTCACCTGTGTGACTGAGTGAAAAGCGTGGAAAAACCTCAGTGAGGATGGTCGGCCGCTGGAATCGAACCCACGATCTACCAATTACATTGAGCTACGAGGGCTCGGTGCAGGCTTGTAAGTGATCACAATTACTCAGTTTGCCCACATAAATGCATGTGAATACATTTCATCCACCGCTCGAAGTGGGGGGTACGAGTTGGCACGCCGTGCCTTTACCTTCATTTTGGATTTGGCGTACTATTTCTATTTGGCGTACTATTTCTATTTGGCGTACCTTTCTATTAATGGGAGTTAATTGTCTTTACTTTCAATAGGCAATCGCCCCATTAAGTGCAACCGTACCGCTAACTTTCTAGCCCACTTCCCCAAGCGTTGCCTTACCTTTTCTAACCCACTTTATGCACTGATTTCATTAACTTAGAGAAATGCTTAATTAAATAATTATGCGGCCCGTACTTATTATAAACGGTGTACAAAAGTATACTGCGATTTATGCAATCCCACTTTTGAAAACTCTATCATCAGTCTTCAAACTGATAAAAATATTCAAAACCTAACTTCCCCCCTCCCAACTTCAGAGCAGTAATCGACGCCTTTGTATATTCCAAGGCAAAACAAATGTTAAAAATTTGTTTCAATTGGGCTCTAGTTCTCCAAATGATTCTACTGTCGAGCAAGTAGAGATATCACAACTAGGTTTATGAACAGAACAGAAGTAAAAAGAAAAAAGATAGATTTATCTAAACAAGCCATACACTTCGATAATAGTCCTCGAGTCTAGACTGACTTTACCATTCTTCAGGTAGTGGAGAGAGGAGCAAATATTTTGTCCTTTAGGAGCAGTATTTACTGCCTCCGACCCTCCTCTTCTTTCAGCTCACGTGTATACTTTGCTGGAGGCGTTAGTCGAGGAGGCCTTGTTGGAGCGCACCGTAGAAAATCCTTTGTATTCAAGAAAACGAAAAAGAGTAGTATCCTACCCAGCCTTCCGTAACAATTTATGGACTCGGAAGTAACAAAACATGTGTTTTGAGTCACCCAATTCAATTTGGTCCAAAGATATATGTAACAATTGTTGTCAACAATACACTGAGTTCAACAATGAGCGGTAAGTCATATCAAAAATTTAGAACGATCATGTTCTCAGTATTGTTGTGTTACATGTTTGTGCTAAATCTTATGTTTCTAGGTGGATTTAGTGATGAGTTATAGAGTATTATTGTTGACAACAATAGCTTGATTTCAACAATTGTTAATAATGGAATCGTAAATCTTATACAATCCCGTGTTTCGTTCGCATGTGTTCTTGCTTTTGTATTGTTGATATCGAGAAATGAGTTCATTCTTGGTCTCTATTGATAATTCAATAGTGCGGCGAATTTAGATAAATGTTTGCTGAGGTTATAATGGATACCACCGTTTTCAACAATAATTGATGGAAAACATTGGTAAAGCGCATCCGAAAGAACTTAATCTATTTCATCTTATTTCCAATACTTAGCCCTAGACCTATGTCTGTATCTGCATTTGTCAGTTATTGACAGCCATTGTTGTCAACAATACACTTGTGTTAACAATGAACAGTTGATCAAATAAATTTTAAAGCTATGTAATAATTGATTTTGCAGTCTTGCATATTTGTGCTGATTTGAGTATTCATAGTATTTGTTAGTCGTAAGATCTATGTAACAATTGTTGTCAACAATGAACGATAAGCCATATCAAAAATTTTAGAACAATCATGTTCTCAGTATTATTGTGTTACATGTTTATGCTAAATCTTATGCTTCTAGGTGGATTTAGTGATGAGTTATAGAGTATTATTGTTGACAACAAGAGCTTGATTTCAACAATTGTTAATAATGGAATCGAAAATCTGATACAATCCCATGCTTCGTTTGCATGTGTTCTTGCTTCTGTATTGTTGATATCGGGAAATGAGTTCATTTTTGGTCTCTACTGATAACTGAATAGTGCCGTGGCTTCAGATAAATGTTTGCTGAGATTATAATGGATAACACCGTTTTCAACAATGAATTGATTGTAATAATGTAGAATTGGTTGAATGGAAAACATTGGTAAAGCGGATCCGAAAGAACTTAATCTACTTCATCTGATTTCCAATACTTAGCCCTAGGCCTATGTCTGTATCTGCATTTAGTTCTGTTATTAACAGCCATTGTTGTCAACAATACACTTGTGTTAATAATGAACAGTTGATCAAATGACATTTTAAAGCTCTGTAATAATTGATTTTGCAGTCTTGAATATTTGTGCTGATTTGAGTATTCATAGTATTTGTTAGTCGTAAGATTTATGTAACAATTTTTGTCAACAATACATTGAGTTCAACAATGAACGATAAGCTATAACAAAAAAATAACAAAAATTTAGAACAATCATGTTCTCAGCATTGTTGTGTTACATGTTTGTGCTAAATCTTATGCTTCTAGGTGGATTTAGTGATGAGTTATAGAGTATTGTTGTTAACAATAGCTTGATTTCAACAATTGTTAATAATGAAATCGAGAATCTGATACAATCAGTTTGCATGTGCTCTTGCTTTCCTATTGCTGATATCGAGAAATTAGTTCATTCTTGGTCTCTATCGATGTTTGAAATTTTTAAAAATCCCGTTAAAGATATTTTGGGGATTTCACGTTTTGGGCGCCATCTAGCTTTCGAGATTTACATTAAGTCGATCTTTAGATCAACTTTAACCCGAATCGAAACTCGCGTACATACCATTCCACAAAATATAAGTTCATTCAACCTGGACAAGTTAGTTTTAGGTAATGTAGGTAAAGGTCTTGTCATTGGATATGTTTCGAATACAATCTCAATCCCTTCCATTTCGAACAATTTAATCATAACAAACTTCAGGTCCAAGTTGGTTCTAAATTCTATCCATGTACTTACTTGATTCTAAATTTTGCACTACGCTTGTTCCTTCAAAGTTATCACATCTTGTTTTCCGGTCCTGGTATCTTCCTTCAAAATGCTGGGCGCACCATTATTTATGATTACCCTCAAGCTTATATGCTATATGCATTTATTCCCTCTCCTGCCAATACGCTTGATGATAGTACATGGGATGTTGTTAAAGATTCTCCCGCCAACTTAAAAATTGGTTTCAGTGAACGTCTTCAACAATCCTTCACCTGTATTGTCTATGCAAAATTTGATTCCCTGATCCAGATCGATGAAGACCGTAACATTTATACCGATAATGCTATTTAAGATCATAAGTTTGTCAAATACCTAAAATCTGTGACGGCCAGTACATCTATAAAAGACTGCAATACCATTGAATTTACATCATTGGTTCGCTGGACACCATGAAGAGAAGTATTATCCAGTTCACGGCCTTCGACAATGGCGATGGAGACATCCAGGATTTCGTACTTAAGGAACTTGCCATAATTGATCCCGATCAAAATACCTCACAGTCTTCAAGCCGCCGTTTGAATTCACGGAGTTACCCATAGCCTTGAAATATACCAACGAATGCATCACCACACAAAGGATTGGACTACACAAGGATGATGGTGACTTAAAACAGAGACGTTTACCTGTATCATCGAGTGCACATCCACGACATCGATTTGGAAAGTATCGCTGTGCAGTGCGAGAAGCTAAAGCATATGGACAGTACCTCAAATACTTAGATTTATCTCGATATATCCTTCCCAACGTCATCCCTCATACAATCCAACAGTCATTCCAGACTCAAATGTGGACGCATGAATGGATAAAATCAATTTTCCATGACTGCTTGAGTACAACGGTATTGACGTAGATAACCTACCAGAGCAAAGTGAAACACCCAGCCGCATTAATTATAAACTTAAGTCCATCCAGGAGTGACGGCAGTCATTGGGTGTGTGTGTGTGTACATTAATCACAAAGGAATAGGACATTATTTTGATAATCTGGGTAATCCACCTCCCAGACCCATTAGCAAGTTCTTGCAGAGAAACTGTAAATATTATCATGTAAATACTTTACACTACCAGGATAACCTGGGGTCTTATGCGGACTGTTTTGTATTGTATTCATTTACTTTAAAGTTCGTAAACAGAATGTATTGCTTAAATTTCATATGACCAACCTAAAACAAAATGCCCAACTGGTACTGAAGTATGTAAATAGAATCAAAAAACGTAAACAGAAATGTAAATAGCCATGTGTGTACTCCAAGTATGTCCATGGAGTAGTTGTAGATAATAAAGGTTTTTGCCTCATGTACATGTGTTTTTATTGAAATAAAACCCAAGGTATTTGATAGTATTAGTTTATTATAGTATAAATAGAAGGCATACAAGTTTGCATTGTGGTGCAACACTCTTTAAAGACAACATTAGTATAAACTCTTTGAAGGTTACTTTGAAGCACAATGTTCTTTAAAACTTGTAGTCTTACAAGGTTATGCATGACATGTCATCAACAACACTGGTATTTTACACTTTAATCCAGTATTGAAGTTGAACACAGTTTCTTATTGCACAGCTACTTAATTCTACTGGCATATGGTAAATACAGGTATTCACACTCATATTGAATTTTAGCATGTTTAAGGCAGGACATCCTTGCTCTGTAACATCTTTCACATTTTGCAATTGAAACAATTTACGAATCCACTCAGTTTTTTCTGGGCCTTTCCAGTAAAACATGGCGTCTACTTCACACAAATAATTCAATATACGGCGAATGTGGGTTACAGTATACCCGTTGGATGAGTTTCAAGATAGGTCGTGAAAATTCTGAGTGAGCCATTCGGCTTGTTTTTGATATCCAAGAGGTAAATCATTAAGATCACATGGTAGTTTCACCATGCAGTGAAATTTGGCTGCGCCATCGCATGCAACAAGACAAAACTCATGTGAAGACATTTTTAACCCTTGAATATCAATGATGTACTGCCTTGGACATGTATTGAGATCAGCACTCGAAGATACACGAGACTGTTGTTCAATTTTTGGAATCAATTGAGCAATAAATTCACTGTCTTTCACCAAAGTTTTGCACTTCCTAAAAATGTATTTTTCGTAATGTTCACATGTCCTTGACACAAAAACAGTTCATAGTATTCATTCAACACTTTGGGGTGATTGACATGGGAATTTAATTTTTGAAATCATAGTTCCTGTATTCCACACATACATACACGCATCTGTAGTGTTTAAATTGCATCCACTGCACAAAATGGGATTGTCCTTCAAGTATATTTTAAAAGTTTCTACCATACACGAGTCCATTATAAACATATCACCAGTACACAACGTACATGAAGCCATCTTTACAGTTCCACAAGATAGCTCCACTAAATATAACTCAAATAATTATAGTTTCACTAGATATGCACTTAAAGTAAATATATAGTTCTACTAAATATAAGTCCCTTAAATATAGTTTCATTAGAT
>JAGDQP010053427.1:0-13565 GCA_022664845.1 Lepisma saccharinum | reverse complement strand
CACGTGACTTGCTCACAGCAAAAACAAAATTGTATCTAATACAGACACTAATTATGCCCTTGTTTGATTACGGTGATACCGTATATGGTCCTTCCCTTCAAATCAACAAAGTAAAATCCATTCAGAAAGTCCAGAATTTCTGCATCCGGTTTGCTTTCAACCTTCGTAAATTCGAACATATTCTCCCTGTATTAAAGGAGAACAATATTTTGACAATGTATCGAAGAAGGTTCTTTCGTTTCTGTTGCACAATTCATAACATCATTCACAAGAAAACACCCGCTTATCTCCATGGAAAACTTATCTCTAGGTCTAGTATCCATAAGTACTTTACACGTAATAGGTCAACATATGATGTTCCAAGATACAAACTCACACAAACAACTCGATCATTTTCTGTATCAGCTGCGAAAGCCTGGAATTCCTTGCCAAATGCTATTACATGTGCAAAAACGCTAAATGAATTTAAAACTCTTCTAAGTGTATATTTGCTTAATCAGCAAAGGCTATGCTCTTCTACCAGTGATATTTAACTTTCATATGTTTTTATAGTGTTGTGTGGCTAAGGCACTTCTATGTACGTTTCTATTTTGTATTGTGTGTGCGTGTTTTTTTTTTCTTCAATGATTATGTATGCATTATCATTGTATATTTAACTTTTATATGTTTTTATTGTGTTTTAAGGCTCTTTTCATGTACGTTTTTAATTCGGTCTTTTCTTTCTATTATGTATTTGTGTGTGTGTTTTTTTTCTCAATTATTGTTTGTGTATTTTCATTTGTATGATCTGACAAGAGTTAGGTGGAAGAACAGCTATTAGCTGAACCTCGCCTGCTGAAATAAAGGAAATTAAATTAAATTAAAATTAAAATAAATAAATAGATAGATAGCTTTGTAACTACAAAAACAAAAGTTAATGTATATTTTTTTCTACATTCCGTCTCATAATTTGAATACGCCCCCACTGAACGAAACATCCTGGGGAATAGCCTGCTGTATGGCTTATAAAACTCGGAAGTTCATCGCCGGCATAACAAACATTCGCCCTGGGCAACACGAAGCCAGTTTTCATCATAAGCATTTACCTCTCGAAGATCTCTTCTAATATTGTCATTCCAATGACGTCTCGGTCTTCCCAAAAACCTCTTTCCCTCCTGTTTACCAACCAAGATGGAATATAATCTTCGTGTTTTTCCCCCATCCGAGCTACATGGCCTGCCCACCTTAGTCGTCGCGATTTCATTATTCGTACAACATCTGCTGAGTCGTACAGTCCGTGGAGTTCTTCATTTTGCAGTCGTCTCTATTCTCCTGTCATCTCGTCTCATTTCGGTCCGTATAACCTTTATCAGAACCTTATTTTCAAACACTCGTAATTTATGTTCAACTGCCACGATCGTACTCGAACTTTCGCAACCGGCAAAATAACCGTTCTGTATATTTTCAATTTCAACTTCCTTGATATTAATCGCGAGGTTAGGAGTTTTTGGACTGAATAGAAACATGCGTTGCCCGATGCTAAGCGACTTTCTATTTCTTCCGTGACCTCGTTCTTGTTTGTTACATATGCTCCCAAGTATTTAAATTTATTTACTTTCTCTATGATCTCATTATTTACTGTTATGTATCTACTTCCTTCATCCTCTATGTTTTGGCTTGTTATCGTGTATTTTTTTCTCGACGTTCACCTGTCTCATGGCCAGCTTCTAGTGAAACATCGGTCTTACTTTGTAGTACATTCCCAGAATTGAAATGTTTATTATAGACTTGGCGAGAATTATCAATTTCTTGTCGAGTTTGTTCGTATTGGAAAAAATGGCAAGGCAACACAGAATTTACTTTATTTTATTTAGGAGTGATTACAACTGTACTTTCGCTGAGAGAATACCAATTGTTTCCAGTTGGTAAGAAGGTTAGGTTGACAGCCTCAACGAGTTCATGGAGCATTATGGACCCTAGCAGTACAAAAAAAACAAAAAACATCGGGATAATACCGGACCAATAACACCGATATGGAACGTGATTGGCCGTTCTAGGGGAATTTCGAGCGACATTGGCGTGGTACGATACCGCAAATTTTGTAAGTGATTGGTAACGCACATGCAAGAATTAGAATGTGATTCTGGAGTTGTCTGGGAACGTCTGGAGTTGAACCAATATCATGAGTTTTCATATATATTGAATACGATACAGCACTACGAATAAGATAAGTTGCTTCTGATATTTTTTACCTTTTTAGTTACAAAATTAGGTTTTGTTAATATAAGAAAAGTTCTGATGATGTGGGGTGAGTATCAACGAAACTTCGAAAAAAAAATGTTCTAAAGATGTTGGTTGAGAATGAACGAAAATTTGCAAAAAAAATAAAACCTTGAGCAAGATGAAGGAAATATGTATAATAAGTACCTATTTCACTTCTACTTAATCTTATCATGTCAATGGATAATAAACAAATAAAAACACACATTTTGGAAAATGTTTATATATTTATTTATTGAACACAACATGTTATATCTAGTTTTATCTTTCCATTCTTTTTTTTCTTTTCAATAATTTCTAGTACTTATTTTCTTTGCTTATTTTTTTTTTTAAACCCCATCAAATTCCATTATGGATTGAAAATTCGTTTAATTAAAGACGTAAATATAAAAATCTTGAACGCTGAATCAAGATAGGCACGAAGTCTTGTTACCAACACAAACTTTATATATCTATATATATATTCATATAACAACAAAAAAACATATGCAGTCCAACAAGTTCCGTACATTTTTTTTTATAATCTGTTAAGTCAACAAGCCTTTAGTTTGGTATAATCTTACTAGGTTTTTATATACATAATTCGTTTTATATAACTAACCATTTTCTCTACCAGATCCGACGGCACCGTTATAATAATTATTATAATACTGTTCTCTCAATTTTTTTTTACACTAAAAAGTTAGGATTTTTTTTTTTGTTTATAAGTAATTTTCATGTCAGCTGAAACTCAGTGAAGATTTTTTTTACATGTATGTATATGTATATATAGATATTGTGTGAGTGTCCTGACGTGTTGACGACACCAACTAATTCTTCGTCAATACCCATTCATATATTTTTTTTTGAAACGTCAAAACATAAATATATTTAACAACAACGATTACAATTTTTTTTTTCAAATAAAGTTTTTGTAAACACTGTTAAATATATTACATTACACTTTATGTGTGTGTGTGTTTTTTTTAAATGGTCAAAGATTCACTCTGGTAAGGCGGATTTAGAAAAAAATCAGTTTATTAATGATTTTCTTCGTCTTCTTTGTATATCGTCGTTTTTATTAAGAGAAATATGTGTAGTATGCAAGGGTATTTCAATTTAATTGTCCCTTTGTTATTAAAGGTTAGATAACTTTAATAACATATCAGTTTATTTTTTTTTCTTAATATTTCTGAATATGTCTTCAGTAATTAAATCACTTCAATCAATTTCTTCGTAAAACATTTCACATACAAAGAAAAATTTACATTTTTTTGTGAATTTATAATATATATTTTTTTTTTTTACATTTTGGCACAAAGATTGTATTTACATCATTTCTTTTGGTAAACAAGAATGCTTTATAAGCTAAATATGTGAAAAAGGATAAGTTATTCTGCGAGATAGGAAGAAATCTTTCAAGTGAACAATGTGTGTGCTTTCTATTCAAACAAATTAGTCAAAAATATACTCTAACACTCATAACTTAAAACGAAATAAAGCTGTGTTCTCAACGATTTGTTAATTTTTTTTTATAAATTAAACAGACAACTCGTTCATGTCTATTTGCACACAAATATCCATATCACTGTAATTTGCTTTGTGTTCAAATAATTAAAATAATTATTTGTTGTTGACAGCATCAGAATAAACAGTACATTTCTAACATTTTTTTTGTGTGTTCTATCATCTTGTATTATATTCTGTTTTCTTTTTTGAAATAACTAATCTACTTAAATTAATTACTGTATTTCTATGATTTTTAGATGAAGAAACTGGTCCACAATGATAGTGCTTCCTTTTAATTATTAATTAAAACCCTGTCTAACAGTTCCTTATATTCTTTTTTTTTTCATTTTCCAATAGGAAATATATATACATATATATGTTTATCGTTTTTATTTTTAACGAAAACAGGTAGAATTCTTTATAGGTTAAGTTGATTTGAATTCTTCCTGCGATAAGAGAAATGTCTTTTTGTGGTGATGTAAATAGTTTGAAAGTACAATCACTGTGAGTAAAGGTAATATAGTATTTGATAATACTAATAATTCTTATTATTGTTGTGATTATATAATATGTATGTATACACACATATATATAGATTCTTTGTAATAGTCACGCATAATGCTTTTCTACTTTCAAAATACAGAAATGCACCAACAAATTTACTATTTTTTTTTTATCATTTTTGGGGCCGTGTATATCTGTTTCCTTTACTTTTTATACAATTCTCATAATTATACATAGTTTTTTTTTCATCAGACTTATCTAATATAATTAAATAACAAATAGAATTATTAATACGTTATAATATTTTATGATTATTATTATTATCTGGACCCGTTACTGAGGTGTGGCTATTTCCTTTCTTCTTGTGTGTTTGTTTTTAATTAGTGTGTGTGTATAGTGCTTAAAAGATGTTCGTTCAGAATAGTTCATTAATTAACCAAAGAGACTAAACCTTTTTTTTTGGTTACTTTTCTTAAATAAGGAATTATTTTTTCAGGTGCTAGTCGTACAATACGTTCATTTTCTGATAAAATATTTTAAGAGCAATGTAAGTCACTATTTTATTTTATTTTTTACTATTCAATATAACGTACTTGTTTTGGCCGTTGTAACTAGCTTACCTCAAAACTTTTTCTTTTAATTCCCATGTATGTTCAGAAGGTATACGTATAGCGTATGAATATTATATAGCATTTGTTTTTTCTTCCCTTCAAAGCCAATAAAATAAATTTCTCAGCTGCAATACACAGCTGAAATATATAAAAGTCTCACAACTCTTTTTTTTCTCTTTTAGATCTGAAATAGTGAAAGACAACGTGTTATGTGAAACATAAAAGTGAGTTTGAAATTTTTAACCAAAACCATGCATTTCCTAAACTATATGCAAGAAAGGAAGTTTTGGTGACAAATAAGTTCGCGAATTAGATAATTGGCGGGAGACAGAGACAGACTAAGAAAGAAAGATTCAGAGACAGTACCCCCTGCTTGGAAAAACACTTTTGTTAGAAATTGGTGATACTTTTTGATAAGGTTTCAAAGCGACTGTTTTCTTTACATTTGTGATTGCTTAATTTAAAATTCAAAAGAAGTTCGATTGGTACAGTGCAGTATCTATTGTGTTCTTTTTTAAATATCAAAATACAATTAAGTCATTATTTTTGCTAAGTTGGATAAACTCTATTTCTTCAGTGCTGAGTGGAAAAACATTATCAACAAAATGTTTCTTTCCGTGAAACAGCCTTTACGTCACTGCATAGCGAAATGACATTTTAGTTCATGTAAAGGTGGAGGTAACACAATTCTACAGAAGCTTTAGATAAGCTGTTTCTCAGCAAACTTTACATCTGAATCACATAAAATCTAGAAATATTTATATAAAGAGACTTACTCTTTTTGCTTTCCTTTTAAAAAAAGATTCGTAGAAATAAGAGGATAGCAGCTTAATTAATAATAGCCCCAAAATATACTAGCGTCTCAACGTAGAAAGTCCTATTTTCGAAAGCCTGAAAAAACATGATGTAATCGCGTGTCCATAAAAAATACCATACCTGACTTACTTAACCTCCACGTGCCTTTGGTCACTAATATCAATATTCTTTAATAAACATAACCACGTCAGGATTCTATCCCGGGTCTCCGGATTAGCTTTCCGACATGCTACCAAGACGCCAAATTGGCAATTGCAAATCAGCCGCTCGTCAGTGTTATTTAAAAAGTAATGCGCCTGCGCGAGAATGGCCCCGCTTTAATAGGACATTCTATATTGAGACACTACTAAAAACATTACCAATTTTGAGAAAAATCAATATTTTAAAATCATAACAATGCTATTTGTTGATATTAAAAAAAGTAAGAAGATGTTGAAAATTAGTCTCTTACGTTACAATCGTTCTAAATAAATCCACAGGAAGAAGTATTACATTCATTAATAAGTTAATTTGACTTTTGTCAAGGTCAATTCGATACAGTAGTTGATAACAAAGTAATTTTGTTTATACTAAGTTCACAGAATTAAAACAAAAACTGTTACATATCCAAAGTACATAACTGACTATTTTTAACAGGGTTTAAAATTAAGCTTACAAGCTTCTTTGTCTCAAAGATATACCTAATAGTATATTTTACTAGTTCTATCGTGTTATCAAATACTTTTTTTTAATATATTTAAGTTTAGTGGATTGTGCAGTGCTACTCTTCAGAAGATTTTGTAAGACCACCGGAAAACAATGTGCTTTGTCCGTTTTCTAAATATTTCAGGAGAGCATTGTAGAAGTCCACAATTACCATTGCGTTTACCAGCGCACAGATTCTCTTCATGAATGATATTTTGTTAAAAGGGTCCTTGAAAGAACAATTAGATAAGATAAGATAAAATGAATTGTTATGGGACGTAGCAGCACTATGGCTTGAAAGAACAATCAGATGGATCTATATCTCAATTTGGTCAAAAAAAAAGTACAGAGCACGTTTTTCCCTTGTGGTCCTCTTTTAGAACCATTTTCGTTTCACGAAATAAATTTTCAAGGTACGTAGGAATACCTCATCTTGCAATCCGTAATTAAAGTTGGTTTTAAGCGTGGAGAAGATGGTTTCCTAATATCTCATCAGCTATTTTCCTTATTCGTACTCTCCCAGTTGGTCATTAGTGCTTATAATCGGAAATCTACTGTTTTTCGAAGAAAAAAAAAAACATTTTTGGTTGGCAATAGTCACAATTGTAAACATACTTAGTACTCAAATGTTTAAGATAGAGTTCGTAATTTGTCAAGATATTATTTATTTTCTAACCAATTTCAATATATTGCAACAATCTGGATCTAAAGATAATGACATTGATAACGCTCTCCTGTAAAATAAAGAAAATGTACTTAGCACGTTCTGTTCCTGTGTTCTTCATATCTGCTTGTTCCTCCACAGCAAAGATCGCTACAACAACATATTGTAAATGTAGTTATTATAATTATTATTTCAAAGCCAACAACACTGAAATAAATTTATCACCTCTTCTCATAAAAGTTTTGTGTATTGGAATCGTAGAAGTTTATCCAACTTCGGCCTATTTCAAAAAAAAATATTTATACAAAATAACTTTAGGCTATAAAAAACCTATGTAAAAACAATTATACTGTGCACCGAAATTTAAAAATAAAGAAGGGATTTAATAAAACTAGGAACCTAGGTCCCGTCTTGCCTGACTCCTTTTTTCCCTTCCTTTTGTTAGTTTTATCTTCCAGATCCATCAAGTTTTTCAACAATGTATATAAACTTGTAATGTTGGGAAAAGAACAGTAGCGCAGAAACAATTCCCAATAACATCTTACGAATTATAGTTAGATCATAAATACAAAATGACGAGAGAAAAAAAATGTTCCAGAATATCTTTTGTTTTACCACAACAATAAACCAAAAGTTACATCTAAGTCAGATTGTCCACACTTGAACCTTTTCAGCTATAACACACCAGTTAGCGTGATCGTAATAGGAAGATATTATGTGGAGATTATCCACATAACGTTCAATTAATTGATCAAGTTCACCTTCCCTAAACACATGATAATACCGGTGGAAAGTAAGAGCGCCCCCTGTGTCCGATTGAAGTGAATCTTGGGACGTTGATCCACTAAGAGATGTTTCACAACTTGCTGTCTTTTGCACCGTCTCTAGATCCGCAGGTTGTTGCTCGTCAATTGTTTTACTTTCACAACTCGCACTTCTTGATCCGGAATCTTTACTGCTAAGTCTTCTTTCTTTATTGTTGGCATTTAATACTGCTTCCTTTGTTAATTGATCCATGTGACCAGCCTTTTTGTCTATGTTATCGAAGTCCTTGTTACCTGGTAACGCACTTTCCAGTGACGAAGCCCTGCTTGCTGATTTTTTACTTGGAAGATGGAGCTGGTTTATGATTGATTTCTCGTCGGTGGTGCTTGATACAAATTTAGTAATTTGGCCAACACTTGGCGCTTTACCATTGCTCACCTGCTTCTTGTCCTGTTTGTCAGAACGACTTGACGGTAAAGCACTTTCCAGAGACGATGATCGTATCGCTGATTTCTTATTCGAGTCTGTCAGCAGTTGACTACCAATAAGGCTTTCATTGGATTTTGTTACTGCACCATCTGTAAGTCTTGCTCCACCTCTAATGCCAGTGGCCTTAGATGTTTTGGTATCACTAGGCACACATCTTTCACTTTTTGGCTGTTCTGACTTCTGTTCTTCTTTCAGTTTTGACGCGGATACTTTGTTGTTATCTTTCGTTTCTCTTTCAGCCGGTCTCTCTTTAAGACTTTTATGTGTTTGTGTTTCATTTTGTGATTTAGTTGAAGAATGTTGTGCTAAGTCACTTTCTCCCGGTTTATCTTGAATTTTCCCGGATTTTTCTGGTTTAGGACTAGGCTTTTTACTGTTCTGAGTAATTTTCTTGCAGCTCGTGAGAGAATCTGTATCTTCTTTGGTTTTAGTCCCTGAATAACTAGATAATTCAGGTGCACTAACTTGTTTACTAGTCGTCTTTGATACCTTATTGAAAGGTTCACTAGGACTTCGTTGTTTGTGTGCTAATTTGGTTTCCTTACAAACTTTAATACCCTGTGTTACTGATTTGACCTCCGCTATTGGTATTGACGATAACGGTGTCGTTTGAGGTGGTAAGGTCTGTTTTATGCGAATATCTTTCGAATCTGGCTTTGAAATGGAATCAGTTCGACCTGAAGATTTAGTAAATCCAGACTTCTCGACAGGATCGCTTTTGTCCAAAATTTTACTAGCTTTTTTAAGTGTTTCACTCTTTTGTGATTTGATTTTTGCTTTTGAATCCGATAAGCTGGTGGTAATATTAGCAACGTCTGGTTGTGCGTATGCAGTAGAAGTTAAACTGTCTTTGGGTTTAATTTCAATTTTAGATTCGTGTTGTTCTGATGCTACAGCTTTTATACTCAACTCACTTTTATTGTCTCGATTGTTTAAAATATCGCCCTGTTTTCCTTGTGACCTGGTTTTGGATTGTTCACGGAACAATCTCCCACTTTGGGCCAATCTCATGGTGAATCTTTCATAGCTCCTGTCCTGAATAGGGTCAATATCATCCTCTCTCACCGGAGACATTGTCCGTAATGTGTCTAAAGATGTGCGATCGGCATACGTTAACATACGAGCAAATCTGCTCCTATAAGATCTACATCCTTTAAGAAAGCTATCTTGACTGGATGTTCTTGAAGTTGCCGCATCTACGAAAGGTTCTTCTTCTTTGGTGGACCAGGGTGACGTAATATCTCGGAGACTGCTTTTTCTGGTTGGTCTCGATTTAGCGAAATCCAACAAGGAACTCTCTTTTACAGGTGACTTTGATTTACTTTGATCCAGATAAGATGTAGATGTGTCCTTGATTGGAGATTTCTGTTCTCGACTAAAATCCTTGAAATAACTTTTGCTTGAGGATGTGGGAGAATAAAATTGTATTTTACTTTCTTGTGAAGGGGATCTTGCTGGTGAAGTCTTTAAGGACTTACTGTCGGTTACTGGAGACCTCGATTTTGACAATTCGCTGTAGTATCTTTCACTTCTTGGAGATGGAGTACGTCTAATATTACCACCTCGGTCTTCGCCCAAAGACAAACTTGGTCTTTTACTCTCCAGAAAATTTCCGTTTTTCTCCAGTAAACTAACACCGGCATACTCCATAGAAATATTACTTTTTATTGGTGATTCTTTCGATGGTAAATAGAGACTGTCTCTGTCGGTTGCACTAGGATCTAGGAACAGATCCTTTATCGGGGATTTAGAAGGTGTCCGCGCTCGAAAACTGCTGTCTTGTATTTGAGATTTAATAGGACTTACCTCCCCACCTAGAGATGACCTTCTAGAGTCAATAAGCCGACGTTGCTGAACAGGTGATTTTCTGATCGTTTCAAGTAGCTCTTTAACCGGTGATTTAGATATACCGCTTTCTTTCACAGATGAGCCAATACTCGAAAATAATAAAATTGAATCATCTTTCCCAGAAGAACCTTCTTTTACTGGTGTTTTCACTCGAGGGATCCTGATTTCATGTTGTGTCGGTGACCTTGAAACAATACTGTCTCTTTTGGGTGAAATTAATTGACTAGAATCTACTACTGAACTGTATTCCAGAATTGGTGACTTTGATTTTCTTACACTGTCTGCTGCACTATTGTCCTTCAAATCATACGCTGGCGTATGAACTTCTCTAGATTTAATTTGCTTAATAGGTAAACTATATTTGTAAGAATGTAAATAACCCGTTTCATTTAATCTGTCTCTACCTGCTACACTACTGTGTTCGGTAACAACTCCGGGAGAAGGAGTAGTGATTTGTACACTAGTAGCTTCACTAACAGGGGATCTAGAAAAATTGAAAGACACGTATTCAGTTCCTAACGGTGATGCAAAACGTGACGCGTTATTATTGGCATGTGCAGATTCAGTTTCTTGTGCGACTGTTCTGACTAAATCACGCTTCACATGATCACTTTCTTTGAAAGATGTCCGTGACAGTTCAGTAGCACTATCTGTCGTTGACTTCTGTTTTCTCTCAAACGTAGGACTTCGATGGGGTAATAAAATGTTCTCCTGATATTCCCGTATGGGTGGCGACCTATTTCTAGTCATGTGTTCCCGACTGAGTTCGTTTTCGCTACAATAACGCTCACCCCCGATAGGAGACCTCTTTCGAACCGTGCTCGTAGTTCGCGACTGTTCAGCAGTAGTGTCTGTAATCACTTCCCGAAACGGAGCAGCAACAAATGTAACTTCGGCGGAATGTAAGGAACTTGGATAACTATAGCTTTTGCCCGTGTCATGCGTAAGATTCGAGTCAAAGACTCGGCAACTATGTTCTGACGCAGACTGTTTAAGGTCGTGCACCGTGTCATGTGTAAATCCACAATTATACCTTCCAATGCTTGTTGATGGCTCTTGTAAACTATGGAAGTTTCTTGATCTAATACTCGAAGCACCACAACTTTCAGAATAACGATCGATTTCTTCCAGTAACGCTTCACTGAGTTTTTCTGCAAATTCTGTTAAATGTTGTTTGCAGTCTTCACTACTACTGCTACTACTGCTTTTCCTGTAATCATCGGCGTCTATTTCTTCTAAGTTCACACCACAGCATGCTTGTGTTAACACTTGTTTCGTACCACGTATTAAAGTTTCACTATTTGGTGAATATTTGGAATCTGCCTGGAGACTCCAGTAACCAAGAGCTGTTAGTGGATTCTCCAGAAGCTTTCTTCTTGCTCGTGGACTTGATTGTATAACTGCGTCAACTGCTCCTTCCAAAGAACTGGCAACACTAGCAGCGGCTTCTAGAAGTGTTGATGACGGACTTTTTGACTGAGGAGATCCGTTGAGCTCTGAATGATCTTCATCGTCAAGGAATAATTTTCCAGCGGTTTCCAGCTGCAAAGTTGATGGCGACGCTGTGGGTGTCTTCTCTGGGCTCTGGTCCTTGTGCTGAATTGGACTGACTATTTCCTTTTCTTCTTTTGGTTCTGAGGGAAAAGCTTCGAGATCGTTTTGAGAACATGGAAGACAGTGCTGATTGTTTCTAGGAGAGTCAGGTGAACTTGTTCCCTGTGGACCCACGATGCGACTAGAAGCTTCTTCTGTCGCGTTTCCTACACACGACGTTGATTGTGTGGTGCTACTATCGGAGGCCGAAGTGCCTTCTGCTGGGGAATCTGCTTGAGTACCTAAAGAAAAAGAAAAGACCAAACGAAATTAGAAACTAGCAAAGACTGTTTCTGTGCAGATATATACATTTAAAATGCAATGAAGTAACAGCATGCTGTCTAAATGTATTTCTAAATTCCTCCTTCAACATTATCCACAGGCAGCAGTGGCTCATCAGAAGCAGTTAGTCAAGAAAAGTCAAGGAAAATACTGTGAACCACTCAATGACAGTTCGAGATATCTGATACTAATTACAAGTGAGATTGAGCCTAGTTGGGTTGGGAGACTGTGCATATAAGCTACCGCCAGGCTTCAGAAGGGAGCATCCTATTTATATTATCAACGTTCCTTTGGAAAAAGCTACGGCGAGACCTCTCAACCACCCTAGTAATTCCTAAGTTATAAACTTCCTCCATCTCCGGAAACGCCCCTGCAATGTGTTTGATCTATACAGATTAGACTCATCTGAACGATACCTTTCCAGTGACAGCTCAACAACCTTCCTTCTAAGCCCTAGTAGTTCCTGAGTGAAAATTTGTCGACAGACGGACAGAGCGGAAGCATAAAGCTTCATACCACTTGCTGATGAAGCCTAAAATGAATGTCATTTATGCGCGGGGTATATTATAAATGTCTTCTCCTTCTGCTGTCTGTTGTAGTCTAAAATACTTGTCAATTATCGAATTATGTACGGTGTTTTACTAACGTTTCGCTGCTGGTGAAACAGCTTCCTCAGAATATTAAAACAGTAAGGGGGAAAATTGATACGTACAAAGTAAGAAAATATAGAACTTAAGAAAGTATACAATACTGTTCCGAAGTAAAAACGTTATGTTTTTTAATTTAATTTTATTTGTCCTTTAGGCATCTAAGGCTCAGGCCAGGATAAGGCAAGCGAAAGATATCGGGAAGGTGTCGGCCAGGGCCTATGTTGAAAGTGCCATCCATGCCAACAATCTACCACTGAGCTACGGCGGCTCGGTGTTATGTTTCAAAACTACGTTGCCAGATGAGGAGGTGGATAAGTTTTCATGGAGAATGTACAACAAAATTTAACTGTGTAAGCCTTATTTTAATCAGTGGCGGCTCGTGACTCAAATAATAGGTGAAGAACTACCAAAAAGTTCATTCATCAACACGATCCTATAATCATTGCTTATCAATATTTATCCTGGTTTCTCAGGCTTACCGATAATGACACTATAATGATCCAAGAAGATGTTGACTATCTTTCTAGATGAGGTCAAAATAATACATATTAATGCCAATTTACTTAATGCATATCAAAATAACAAGTGAAGTGGTGCTTCAGTAACTTCACTTGACGAGCCGCCACTGATTTTAAGTGATTTAAGATGGCAAATTTAGAGTCAATTATATATCGTCGTCGGAACTGCAATACCCCCTATGTGACATTTTTTAACTTTTCATGTTTTTGCACCAGTTTATAGTACTGTGTACTCTGCATACTCTAGAAAAAATTCATGTGAAAATAACTTCTACTTTTTGAGATATAACAACTTTAAAGTATGTAAATTGTATTCAAGACTGTACTACAGAAATCAGTTTTTTGGCCTTCCTGAAAAATTGACGATTTGCCACATAGGGGGTATTGCAGTTCC
>JAGDQP010053424.1:1492-13566 GCA_022664845.1 Lepisma saccharinum | reverse complement strand
TATTGAAAATTCATGGTAGTAGTAAAATTATTTATTTTATTTAAGAACATATTAACAACCTGATGACGGAAAATAAATTGATATTTTTACAGGACAGATTTAAGAACATGTTTTTTTATTAAGACGATAAGCGTTCAAACCACTTATTTAACTGGTCTCCCTTTACTTCATATGATTTTATATGTTATATACCGTAAAATAGTGATAGTTACAAAGACATTAAAATGGAATACTGAATGATGAATTAATTATGTTCCTAATTTTATATTTATATGTAGTTTTGTTCCTTGTGTTTGTGTACTCTATTTTTGAATTAAAGTATGACGTCGTATAAATCAGTTCACAATCAGCTACTTCGTTAAATAAGCGTTACCGAGAATAGATAATCAAAAAGATCGTTTAGACGCAAATTCTGGTTTTAACTTTCCGCGGTAAACAGGAGATCGTATATTGAAAACTTAAAAAAAAAAATTAAATTTACTTTTCTTAAACAATTAGTTCTAAAATAAAGTAGTATTTTCTTCATGCAGAACTAATAACAAACGTATGTGACCTACTTCCATATACAGTAACTTTATTAATTCTTGAATTTTTGCTCTCCATGCTTTCCTTTTAACCATACATAAACATCATGCATAGCTATTAGTTTTTACGTTTAAGTACGAATTGTTTGAGAAAAGTATGTTGTAAAAATATTATTATTATTATTATTATTATTATTATTATTTTTTTGAGTAATTTTGGCGTTCGGATATTTTTTCTCAAGCTAATGACTTATCAGCCGAATCCTAAAGTGTTCTACAACTAGTGAAATGCAAAATGGTTTTTTGGCTTGTACTTATTTTGGGATAAAAAAGTTCTTACTAAAAATGTGCGTCTAAATATACAAATATATAGAAATATAAGCAAGTAACAATCGAATATTCTATTGTCCATTGACTTACGCAGTTGTGCAAAATTTCGTCATAATACGACGTCCGGAAACGAGTTAAATTAATATTGTAAGATTTGAGGGCAAGATTAACTATTGAGAATTAAAGAAAAGTATGTATGTAATATAAACTCTTTTCAGAAACATGTTTTTCTTAAAGAAATAAAATAAAACAAATCGTCCTAGAAATTGAAAAGAAAATATTGTGTTTAGATGAATATCATTTAAAAAGTGATATTTATACATGATTAAAAAGAATAGAAAGAACCGCTACATTTGAAGAATTTATAAAATGTTTGTACATGAAAACGACTTGTGCTTTTCTACTTATTCATGCATCCATATATTTTTTAAGTACCTTTGTTGAAAAGAAATTTATTTTTATTTTTTTGAAGGAATTGATTTTTTAAAGTAAATCAAGCTTTAAAGAATAATAGTATTATAGTTTCTGCAAGCAGATGCTCTGTCATCCAAATTCTAATGTGTTCTACAATCAGTAGAGCGCAAATTTGTTGCGAGCTAGTATTTATTTTAGGGTAAAGACGTTCTTACTAATAACTTTAAAAAATGACTTTAAAATTATATATGAAGAAAAAAATGATTTAAATTAAGGTTGCAAGATTTCGAGGAAACTGTTTAAGCATTGTCAGTTGAAAAAAGCATGTAAAAAGAAAAAAAATAGACAACATAATTTCCGCTAATTTCAGCTTACTATATTTTAGTGCAAACTTCTCAAGTATAAATGAAAATATACTTATATAAATGAGTGATATAAATTATTTTATATTATATAATTTGTAGAATATATAAATGAACAGCACACCAAAGTCCATTCATCTCGAATTCTCAGCCTCATATGTGATTCGGGAAAGTAAAATTTGTAAATTTAGTATATAAATGAATATACGAAACTGACATACGTTTCGTATTTAACTGAATTTTCTAATTCAGCAAGGCAATTCGTATTGGTATCTTTTAGTGAATATATATAGACAATTGTGCTATGTTAGCTGGTAGAGCGTTGGCTTGGTTGTGGGGAAAATACCAGCTAACAGTGATTCTGACCAAGTTTCCAGGTTTCTCCTAGATCAAATGCCAGAAAATGCCCCATACCTACTAACTAGTCCCTGCCTATTTTCCTACACCCTTTTCCCCACCTCAACAGAAACTAAACCTAAGATGACTAAAGATCATAAATAAATAAATTCAAATATGTTGTTCGTTGATTGAATGATTGATTGATTGATTGATTGATTGATTGATTGATTGCGGACTGCTTTGAGGATTAATTGATTAATAGGTTCGTTCTTTGATGGAATGGTGCAACGTTACGTAAAGGATCGCAAAACCATTACACATTAATTTCTGTTTACATGGTAACTGCATCGTTCAATGGTAGGTTTCCATTACTGTTAGTACAGCCCAGAATAAGTGAATTCGGAACAATTTTGATTGGTAATAATATCTAGCTGGTAGACATATTATATTTAATCCTTTATCTTTGACCTTAAAAAAATATATATGGCATCCTAAAATATTTATCAGGCTAAAAGAGAAAAGTGGTTCGAGATTCACATGAAAACTGGAATGTTTGTTATGCGGTATAGCATTGAAGAAAAATGAATCCAGTCACAATTCCGTTGGGATAATAAGCTTTCTATTTGTACAATTCGTCTTTCAAATTATTTACTATTTGTTTAAGGGGAACACAACAGACATATGCCTAGTTAGAGTGTGTTGTAAAAATTATTCACTCGATCGAATGGAATTACTGCGAATTATATATGGAATTACTGCTTATTCTGCTTTGATATATGATGTGTCTCCAGTATGTGATTTAAGTGAATTGATATTAGTTGCAGTTTTGCGTTATGACACGACGTTTAGATTGAGTTGCGACCGTCATTCTTTGTGTTCGTCGTCTTTATTTCAGGAATTGCGATTCCGGACTACAGGTGTGGGCCCTACTGAGGTAAAGATAACACATGGTCTTTTGCCACCCTGTAGACTTCGAAGTGAGTCAAGACGCAGTATGAGTCACATATGAATTGATATGCGTATGATCGTTTGAGATTATTCCCAAGTATGAATTTGCGTTTTCCTTTCTTAATCTATCGCTGATCTGAACCAGCTGGTACATCAGAGTATGAACCGACGATCTAGTTAAAAAGAGTGGAGGTGTCGCCTTACCGGTATTTCCTCCCTCGTTCTAAATTATTGTCTTTTCGCAGCGATCACAAGGATCGGAAATCCTCTTTCCCAGATGTTCAACAATCTGGAAGCCATTTCAGCACCGCTCGTCCAGGGTGAAGAAAATGTTTGAAGCTAGAGTTTTGGTTAGATGCGTTGCGTGGGTACTCTAGGCTTATGACGACCCTATTTATATTCGTGGATTGTTTTTGGCATTGCAGTTTTGACTTCACCTAGCCAGGAATTTTATGTGTGATCTTGAGTGGCGTTTCACTAAATTTGTTCAATTAACGAGTCCATATTTGAGTACTAATAAGTCTGATATAAATGAAGCATTTGGTTTATATTCTGTGATATAGATGGAGTAGTGGTGTTTAAGATTGGGCGTTATAATATTCTCTTTGATAATGATAATTTAGTTGTATACAGTGATTGTAAAGTGTATAAGAAGATTTTAAAAATTACGAATGCTTTATATCAAAATCATGATCCATTATGGAATAGAATGAAATCAATCTCCAGTGATAAGTATAAGACATTAATTCAAATTGTTTGGCTTGAACTGAAGGGATGGAAGCAAGAAAAGGGAAATAAGCTATATCCAAACCTGTCCAGCAGTTTATTTGGAAGGATGACTAAAGAAAATTAGTGGGTAGATTGTTAGTTATAGCAAGTGAAAAAGAAGCAGAGAACAAGAGCATTTATAATGAATAGTTGGGCACAATGGATATGATTTTATCTCGTTTATCTAATTTCATTGTTTCAAACCCAAATTGATTATGATACTTCATAAAAATATTCATATACTTCCACCAACATGTTGGCGGTAAAGGCTTAGGGAACGATATTATTCAAAAATTGCCCTTCGAACTACACCTCCCAGGCTATGAATTTTGTGGACCTGGTACCCGTTTAATTAAAAGGTTAGCAAGGGATGATAAAGATATAAATAGATTAGATCAAACATGTCGAGAGGCTAATATTGCATTTAAGATATTTAAAAATCCACAGATCTACATAGTGCTGATCAAGACTTATAGTTTAAAGCTTTTGATAGAGTTGTAAGCAAAAATGCTGGTTTAGGTGAAAAGTTACCTTCATTAGGAGTAGTAATGACGATGAAAAAAAAGGAAAAAAAGGGTGGGGGTTATAGTACTTGCTTTAGGGAAAAACGAAACACTCACTCTACGCTGAAGCATTTTTCTTTGTAGAAGATTCTTCATTTATAATATACGTAGTTTCGTTTATTATTATGAAGGCAAAATTTTAGCATTTAATATTCCAGTACATGAATTAAACATTAGATGGATATTAATAAAATTTTAAATCAATCACAACTTGTAAAGAAACAAAGGTGCTTGAATAAGTTGAAAATATGGGTCTAATATTAAGTCTAGCCCAGTTAAAGAAACTTCGTAATCAACCAAATCAGTTGTTTTCATACTTACAATTCCTGCTATTCTAGCTGCATTAGAAGCTGTTGGTCGTCTCGCAGATGGTTCACCAGCGATCGCGAAGGAAATGAAAATAAATGAAAATAAACAAATAGACAAATAAAACGCATAAACAAATAGACAAATAAAACGCATAAACAAATAAACAAATAGATGCAAATGAAAATAAATAAGAGTTAGAAGAACAAAAACAGCACAATGAACTTATGCAATCGTCAATTCTAGCTAGAAAAAAGCACTTACAAACAAACAGAGAAAGAAGAAGCTAATAGTAAAAAATCGCTCACCAAAAAGCTTCAGAGGTGTATTCATATGTGGTAATCTTCCATCTGCACCACGATTAAAACATGAATGTGTTGTTGTTAACTTATAAAAATCAATTAATACTGAAACGCATTGGATATGTCATTGGATATGTTATAAAGCATATATATTTGATTCATTTGGAGGAATGCCTCCTAAGTCCTTGATTGAATATGTGAGGCCTAATAATATTATAATAGCATATAATAGTGATCGAATTCCACAATTTAATAATGTGATTTGTGGTCGTTTATGTATTAAACTATTAAAAGTCTGATCTGATGCATATAATTTTCGACAAGCTTTTGAACGATTAAAACTTGATTACTTAATGAATGTTCCATGAAATTAAAAGTGTTAAATAGTATATATTTTTAAATGATTGTATTGTACTTATCAGGCACTACACCAAAACTTTGATTGAATCTTCATAGTGAGATCAAAATTATAATTTGAAGTTAGGACTGATTGGATTTTATAGCATGTATCTTATACCACATGTAACGAAAAATAATTATACGTACTTCTATAAACGAGAGAAACATAATATTCCACCTAATCAATATAATGCATCAACATTAGAAACAACACTACCAAAGAGGTGCTTGCAAATTAAAATCATGTGCCGCATCGTATGGAAGTTACACCGTTTGCACAGCCTTTTAATGTTGGAACCGTTTGTAAGTTATTAGGTTTCAAAAATATTACTGATCTGAAGTCAGAAGAGACTCATGTAGGGCAGTTTCTTCCAATGTTTCTAATTATCGAAACATTTAACATACAATGTAATACAGCAAGAGGTTTGATTTAGCAGATGGAGATTACAAACACAAAGAAACATATATCATAGTTTCATTTAAACCATTAGCAGAGATCTTGGAACCAATCGTTTATGAACCACAATATTCATTTTTTATAGAACAGAGTCATATACGCTCTATAGAAATAATGTTAGTATTTTACGGCATGAATCAGTTAGTTTTGGTTGCGTGATAACAAGCGCGATTCTTATGATCAAAGATGATTCTTAAATACTTTTTATATATGATATAGTATATTTTATTATAGCTGATGATAGAGTTTATTGACAGCTATTAGTACCAACGGTTCAAATTGAATAGTCGTACGTTCAACAATTTAAATGAACCAAATAAATATATTGCATTCGATATAGATGTTGGTTATTAGTTTGTGAGCCACCATTACTCGGATGTATATATAAAATTTGAAGTTATTAGAAGAGATGTTAAAGGAAACTTAACAGAAGGATCAAATATTAAACTGATTGATAATTGAGTACCATATTAATTTTGTCAGATTGAGATAAGAAAGCATTGCATTGTTATTGATAGATTCTATTTTCCAGCAACCACCTCAACTGCTATCGTTACATGTCGATTCTTAAATCCAGAGCTTAAATATTATAAGTGAGGTGGAAATATTAGTGATTAGAAGCTTCCACGGAAAGAAAGTACAGTGCGATTCCCCCTGCATCTACTGTTCGGTTTAATTAGTGAACATAACGAAATTATGTGGAAGGTTGGTTTCCGATTAGCCTTTAAGAGGCATGCAAATAATAATGCTTTATTTTATTGATGGAAAACAAAAAAAGGCGATGGTACTTTATATGATAGTACACTACCTCGTGCGGGTAAACTTGCGATCACCTCAAAGAAATAGGGAATGTCAATTGTTGAATATGAAAAGAGTTCTGCGTTGAAACTAAAAGCTGATATACTTCCCCAGCCTCGAATACCAATTCAGTTTCAAACATATCAAAGTATCCAACGACATATTTCTGGATATTATTTCGAATTTGATGTAACAACACAGTATAATTTATTACAGTTTGATATGCCTGATTTCGTAGTTGTTCTCTTTCAATCTAGCCGTGATGACGATACACAACAAAAGGATGCCTATAAGTTTGAAACTATTACGTTAAGTTTTCCTATAACTATTAAGTTTGACTATAATGTTAAAAACTATTTAAAGAATGGTCGTAATTAAACTTTCCTGGGTGGAAATTAAATCTAGATATCACAAAGGCTGATTATCTTAAAATATATGATAGTGGTACTGCATTTAAACGTGTAACTCAAAAACTACTGGCATGTTTTATTCTCCAACACAATTTATCTAGAATCTCCCGATGCTTGTTATTAACACTAGTAAACGAAAGCAAGTTGTAGTAAATAAAATGTCAAATATTAAAATTATAGTAGATTTTGAAGAAGCACTGCCTGCAAGTACAGTTTGTACTGTGATACTAATAACTTAAATCTCGTATATTTATGACGAAAAATCAGAGAATTGGAATAATTTTAATAATTAATATCAACACAGTTATTCTAATATAACTACAATCTAAACCAAGTGTACTTTTTAATTTAAAATATTAACTGCCCTGGGCTATAATGTAAGATACCAATCCGATATTCGTCTGGTGTAAGATATATGCATATCAATGATCTGTAAATGCTTATAAGAAGAAATCATAGAATCGCTTAAAAATTAAAAGATGCTAACCAATAATTTAAAAGTTATTACAAATTTTATTCTGCTTCGTGTTTGACGCTAATGCTCTATAGTTCTATTGCTCTAAAGCTCTTTATATGAAAAAGAGTGTATCTTTAATAGCTATAAGTTCTTTAGTGATTAAAATATTAAGTTTGCAACACTGCAAGTAACCTTTGAGGTTTTGTTCGTACAGGAAATGGGTGTGAAATGGTAGGAGTGTATACCTACTAATGCGCGTCAACCGCCAAAAGCCATACTACTAAAGTAAATAAATAGAATTTTACTGTCGAAACTAGAATCTACGGTTTTGAATATCAGAATCTACAATGAGAAAAATCATGCACATTGAGAACGGAAACACAAATTATTTAGTTCATATCTAAGCGGTTGGATATTTCACAGACCACTAGATTTCACAGTAACTAAGACTATGAGGTGATCTTTGAAGATACCAATCTAACAGCAATTCAGAGGAAATGAAGAAACATCCCTTGCCTTTTTTATGACCAGGTACATCTAAAGAGGATCAAGAACTTCCGTTCTATGAAGCAATACTCCATCTTCCCTATGTGATTAAAGGAATGTCAAGCTGATTCTCAACAAATTGTGATGACATATCGAAAATTAGGAAAAAAGAATCTCAGGTGACCTATAATATAGTCACCCTAGTGGGTCAAGCACCAAATAAAAGGGGCAGGTTGTATACATTGAGAACATGAGATTAGGAGAAAAACCAACAGTTAACATGAGAAGTTAGAAGGAGAGACAATTAGCTACTTGGTAGCCAATGGGGCTTAGTTATTAAGAAAATGTAGTGCACCAATTCCAGCCTTAAACAGCTTATCCATGAGGATATACAGCACCTGAAGAAGGCATCAATTCGGCAAGTGGATTCCGGTATTCCAGGAGAACGTGGTATATTGAGAAAGAGTTCCAAACATGTATATAACTATTAGATCAATTGGTGGTTCCTCTTAGACATTATGATTTTATTATAATGTAAACAAGAACATCCAAGCTCTTATTTTTAGATTCATATTTTATTGCCTTTTAGTCTACTTTCCTTTGCTTAAAAAACGTGTTTTATTTATTTTTTTCTTTAAGTTCACTTTTAAAAGAGTTACGGCGATGTGACTTAATACAAGGTCTCTGGATTTTTGTTTGCAGCACTGGGCATTTCCCAGCATGGCCTTCATTGCCCGGAACAGGTCACCCACCATTTACTACCTCTGGTTCAAAATTCGCCATACGTTCTAATCAGCACCTAAAAGTATAGCAGCAATTAATATACAGTTAACAAACAGTCATATATATATTATGCAATGTATGGGGATTAAAAGTTAATATAATGACACGAGATAATGTATAAACTGGAATATTTATATTATTTCAGATAATAAATTATTTTTACCAGGTACGTCAACGAAAGTTGTATGTTATACTTTGCTGAGATTACACCAAATTAAGTGTTTTCATTGATAGCAAAAAGTAGCAAGCATAAACATTTTCTGAACACTACACTTAATCACAATAACGAGACATTTAGCCTCTACTTTCCCCTACTTATTTATTTCATTCTGCATATGTAAAGGTGTTCTGCACGGGACGTCAACTTTGATATACAATTTCACCACCAACATTAATAAACAAATATATGTGCTATACAAGAAAAATCACTACATCATCATTTGAACACATGAGAACATTATACATATAAAATATTAATAAACATGTATACAGTGATATATTTATGCTGAGAGAACCTTTGTATCGTATCGCATGTTCACCAAGACTTCCTACTTCACTGGCCCTTTTACACGCTGTGTGGCCATACATTGGTTATTAAATCATATAAATATTACCCTTCAAATACTTTAAGTGCTTTCTGCTTTTGATTCTACTACATTCAGTATCCGCCATTTTGTCTAACTAATACCGATTTTAGGCCCACAGTGTGCCGTGCACGAACTCATCCCAGGCATTGGTTCAAGAAATTCCGTTCGGGAGACTTAAGTCTTGCAAATAAACCTCGCAGTGGACGACCGCATATGTTGGATGACGAGGTCCTGAAAGCAGCCATCGAGGAGGACAGTGGTCTGACGTATGATGAACTCGCAGAAAGGTTCCATGCTCCGCTGAAATAGTCAGATTGTACCTGCATGGGATAGGGAATTGATACAGATTAAGCAAGTAGGTACCAAACACAAATTATCCTCAGCCAACGGGGAACAACGAGTGACAGTCTGTTTGTCCTTGCTCATTTGGCACCTGAACACCCATATTTGATCGCTTGCTTACTTGTAGCTAAAATTTGGTCCTCCACGACACCCCAAAGAGTACGAGACATTGGTCGTCAACACGTGACACTGTTCCTCACACCTAAAGACATCCTCTATACCCACAAAAGATTATGGTCTCTGTATGGTGTACTTGTCACCAAGTGGTGCATTACGAGCTACTTCCATCTGATCAGACCTGACCTGACCTGATAAGACTTGTTTTCGTGTACGATTTTCTATTCCATACAACTTCGATCCATAATATGTTTATGTGATGGATAGTAAAAATTCGTCTTTAAAATGTCCGAAATTGTCTGGAGATTTAATCAAGTTTAGTCTATTGTTCAGCACTTGCACCTTTATTTTCATTAGTTATATCTGCCACGTGAAACCTGCACGATGTTATCACTTTGTACATAAGAAAATTGTTTCATTCCATCACGGTTTAAATTGTTAGTGAACTTTCCTGGAGACATGATCTAATCACTATGTTACAGTATTGTGTGATAATCTTCTTTCGTGAAGGACTTTGTACACTCTGTTAGTCTATTTGCAACATCAAATGTAGTCTGTACACCACATGCTAGTTAAACGAACGCTAGGCCTAAGCCTAATTGACTAAATGTCTTAGAAATAAAATTCTAATTCATATAGAGCCAATGTTTACAGTCTAATAAAAGGATCAACACATTTCTGACACTCTAGAATGTCCGAGGGTGTCATTTAGACTTATCGCAAAACAAATAAAATTGTACGTGTTAAAGGAACAAACTCAATCAAAATTTTAAGTTTTTGGGTAAAAAAAATAGTTTGTATGAGTTATTCTAGTAACTTTTGATTTTGGCCTGTCACGATTATATTCTGAGCGCACGAGTTTAAATCTACAAAACCCGCGACCTTCAAGTCACTGACCTAACGTCTCTGACCATACAGCTGCCTGGTCAATTCACGATTTTTGGTTGCTGAATATTAACTCCTTTAATTAACTCAAACCTGTAACAAAGGAGATGCTACGGGGACGTTAAGTTCTCAAGGCTATACAAAATATACTTTTGGGTGTGTAAGTATTGCTCGTCGCAAACGGCAGTGCCGCTGCTTATGTGGTGCTGCTGATACAGGCAACAGTGACTCAGTCGCTGGTTTGAGAGAGAGGACGAGTATTGCCAACGCAAGATATCGAAATCGAACTTAACAAAGCGTTAAGTTCCAATTGATTTACAAGATTTAACTACATTTTATATAATTTTGTTACATTTTTAAACTTTACAAAATAATCGAAAAACAACGAAAGGTAATCAGTTTTTAACAATTTATTTATTTATGGTCTTTAGGTGTTTGTTTGTTGATATTCCTGTAATAATATCATATATCCCAGAGCTAGACTCTGTCTGAAATAATTGATTGTATTTTGTATATTTCTCATATGAAATCATAATATGGGTAGAAAGCGTAGACCACAAAATAATAAGAAAGCAAAGAAAGATATCATGATTTGTAAGTGCCATACTATTCAAAGAATATAAAACTCAGAAATAAAATAGCAACGACAGAGAACGTGTATCTTAGACAGATTTCCGGGTTTTGCATATAGCCAAGAAACATGCTTGACATGGTAAACCAGGGTAGGTAAAAGCTACAAGTCATTGTGACGTATACATGACAAGTTAATCGAACGTTGTGACGATTTCAAGTAAATGACCGGGGTTATTGCAACCTGCCTCTTCACGGAAAGGAACCTTTAAATAAGAGTGTTGTCAAACACTCAGCCCTACTTTTTTAATTTTCATACAACACACATCGAAGACGACATCATGGTCCAAGTAAGTAAACTTGTCACTCTGATTTGTAGTTGATAATTTATGTGGTTGACTGAGACTCAAATCCTCATTTGCAAAGCCTTGGCTATCATTTGAATTCGTTTTAAGATTTTCCGATTGTCGAACTTTGTCAAACTTACACGTTCTCGAATGATGTTTGTATTTAATTTGAATTGTCAGTATTTGATTTCAATACAACCTAGAGTAACTATTAGTCCTAACAGCTTTTGTCGTCAGTCGCCGAGTTCTGAAAGGATTTAACTTCTAAATGATTCAATGAACCATTTCCAAGACACCTTCTAGAATTCGGGAGTCTGCTTCCATAAGGCTTCTAGCAACAGTTAAATTGCTCTACCGTCTGTAGCTTGAAATGTGTGTTAAGGAATCACAGTCTTGATCCAGTCCCAGTACCGAAATTAATGGGATCAAGAAACACGTCAACACATATGAGTGCAAGGTAGTATTGTAAATGATTTATTCTCACAAACAAAGAGAATGAGAAAAGAAGGGAAGAGAGAGAGAGTGTGTGTGTGTGTGTGTTCAAACTTGAACAGACACAGACTCAGGTAAAATACGTAAA
>JAGDQP010053423.1:0-13566 GCA_022664845.1 Lepisma saccharinum | reverse complement strand
TTTGGCAGAAAGCTTCCTCGTGTCCAGTGCATTATGGGTGATGAATCCTACACGCTCCCGGGAGATGTTGAGTGTGTCTGCAATCTTCGTGGCTGGTATTCGCCGATCCATAAGAATAAGGTTATGCACAGCATCACATGTTGTCAGATCCATTATTGATGCAGGGCGCCACTGCAGACCTCGTCTTCGACACTGAAATGTCCAGGTTTTTATGGTGCTGTACGAAGGACACTTATTTCCCAATGTTTGTGACATCACGCCATGAATGTCCTTCGCAGACTTTCCTTGAAGGAACAGAAAATTGATCACACTCCGAACCTCTGGCGTCATGAAACTGGCTTGTGCCTCCGCCAATGCTACTTCAAAGCTGGGAAACAGAAATAAGCAATTACCGGAGGAACATTATTTTTGCCCCAGAGCATATCAACATTACAAGTTTCGAAACGAGATATAAATCGAAAATGGGAAACGAGATAAAGAAGGAGAAGCCAGAAACTTCTCAGCACCCCCTCGTATCTTATTAGATGGGTGTATCTGTTTAGACTTGATCAAGTGTTTTTGTAGTGCTTCCTAATAGCAAATTTAAAGATGAAACTGTATTATACATAGCTTTAGTTTCAGTTAAAAGTGTTTTAAATAATGATATAAACTGCAATTTAAATTTAAGTATAAAATTATTTGCAAGTTTGGGGCAAAAGTCCGCATTCGGATTCTTGCCCCCACAAAAAAATCGGACTTTTACCCCATTCGTACATGTTTCATTCACAACGAGGTGCTGGCGCCAAAGCTGATACAGTGAAAAGGAAAGGTAGTGAATGTTGTTATTCAAGAAGTGTTTTGATAGAAAATAACAACAAAACAAGTCGCAACTTCTCTCACCGAATGTAGTACAATTTCCCCTAAAACCAAAAATTATATCAAGTAAGACGCGCTCCACTTCATGAACATGAACAGTACACGTCCGCCATTAAACCTTCCTATAGCACAAGTAGTGTTGCACAGCTCCAACAAAAAGTAGCCAAAAAAACAAAAGGACTTTTGCCCCCGGAAACTCTACTCGTGAGATTCTATCAGAAATTCCTTCTAAAGCCCAAGTAGCACACAAACGTTGAAAATACGTGCATTAAACGTTAGTACCGAAACGTTATATTAACGTTGTAAATGTATCGAAATGTCCGCCTGTTCAACGTTGAATAATAGTTGAGAAGAAACGATGTAGAAACTAATTGAGTTGGCCAAAACAGAGCAAGAATGCTGTCTATTGGTATACCCCCATTTAGTTCCAGTTTATACGTTGCTTTCCTCGTGATATACGGTGTTAATTTTCCAACAGTAAATAATCCAAGCGGCTGCTGTGGGGTTCGAACAGGAAGGTTTTGCACTTCTCGTTCATACCTTAACGCGTTGACCACGAACCCACAGGAGAAGCCACTACTCGTTTACTGTATCTGAACACGTACCTTGTCTAAAATTGAAAACACATCACTTTAACGCAATATCAACGAAACTCTATCTTAGTTGAAATATGGTATAAAATTCAATCTGTTTTCAACATGCATAGGAGAACACAACAATTAGTTTGTGTCATTCAATTCGTTTTTAATTTGGTTTTTGTTTTGACATAACATTAGTTAGAAATACAATAAACTAAATCTATACCATAGTTGTAGATAATATATTGAATACACGTTGTATTAACGCCATATCAACACAATGTCACACGTCTTTGTTGAAATATGGTTTAAAACTGAACTTTTTTGTTTTTTCAACCGATAACAGTTAATCAAGGAAATGAACCTAAAATCAACGTTGAAAACACGTATGTTTGCTACTAGGGAAAAGGTAACAAATAATTTTGTTTATGCATAACTAAAAAGAAAAGCATGGGGCGAGCCGATTGAAAGATTTATAAAGTGACTATACATGAGACCGCGCGACATGCTTTTCTTTTTAGTCATGCACAAAGAAAATTATTTTTAACTTTTAGTACGAATTGTTGGGAGAAAAGTGTCTTTAAAAAGTTTTATTATTATTTTTTTTAATAGGCAGCCTTACAAAATAAGTGATATCAGTACAAAAAAAACACTTTGAGGTAAAGGGAAGAGTGACGCCACAATCCTAGTCCCCCCAAAAAGTCATATCCATGTTCCGAGTGATTTTCTTTGTGTCACTATGGTGGAAGCATACTAATGCTCTTAATTTTATTACAAAGGAAACACTTTCGCCATCGTGACACAAAGATAGTCACTCGCAAAATGGATATCACTTCTTTTATGAGTAGAATTCTTGCGTCACTCTTCCCCTTACCCCGAAAGGATTTTTATACTGATATATATCTTACATAAATGTTTCATTAAAAAAAAGAAATAGTTACCCATATTAACTGCAAGGTACGAGATAAGGGCTTAAATATTCTTCGAAGTGTACAAAAAGTGTATTTTCTCGTGATTTAATCAACAAAAGTAACTTCTGCTTCACTTTCGTCGTGGAATGAAACACTGCCGCATTGCAGCATCACTTTGCACACCGCACCACGGCTCGTCATTGACGTATTTAAGGGTCTGGACCCCAAAATTAATGTTTGTTTGTAAAATAGACAAAATTAGATGGATTTTTAATTGCTTGCACTCGATATAAAGGAACTACATTCTGTACGTTTATTTCAACATGTCAAATACAGGGCTCCCATTAATCCCCATATACTAATAATATGATTGCTCTGAAATTGTATTTTTAATATTAATCGAGTAGCCTATTTTGATTGACAGTTTGAAGCGAGAATAATGGTAGGGAAGAAACAAATTCTTACACTCGGCTGAAAAGCTAAAGTTATTATTATTCTTGGAGATGAGCAGGGCTTCCGCCAGGATTTTCAGTTTGGGGAGTGCAAAGTCAAAATTGGTATGATGTAAGTGAAGTTTTGCAAGGTTTCTATCGATTTTTCACAGCTACAATTTTAAAGTTGGGGGGTTTTGTCGAGAGTTTGGGGGATAAACACCCCCCAGAGGCAGCTTCTCTCAATGAACCTTGCATCGAACAGCCACCACCGCCAATACGCAAATCTATGCTATCAGTAGTCATCAAAAGCGTTCCACCAGACACCACTCCAGAGGAAGTAGAAGAGGTTTACGTCTGGAAGGACATAGCGTTCATAAATGTTTACGCATCCTTACATCTTAAGGCACTCCCAGCTATCTAGTAAGAGTTCTCAACCACCTCACCAGCCAACCATCGATCATCTGTTAAGATACGGAGCTTTCATTTACAAGAGACGCCATAGGGTAGAATCTTCTTGCACAGTCACCTACACCTCTTCGAGCGCTGCCAAACTTGTGGGGCTCACATCGCTGGTGAGTGTAAGGAGCCTCCAGTCTGTGGATACTACTGCTCAGAAAGTCATCCAACATGGAACTGCACAAATCTCCAAAATCCACCGAAATCCATCAATGTCAGCAACAACATCCAACTGACTCATACAAATGTAAGGGTAAACCTGAACCAACACCAGAAAACAATCTGCCTGTTGCTCCTTTACATTCTTTTTGTTGTTCATGGCCACTACCTTCTCCAGCCTCTACCCATTCAACCGAGCAGCCATTATCCACAAAAATCCGACTTGCAGCCAAAGACATCTTCAATCTCGAAGTCCATGCAACATTTTCCGGTCCTTATGTTTTCTTTTCTGTAGCACCGTCTACCCCCACCTAAAACCATAAACCATCAGCATTCATATCATCTTCACTTTTCTTCACTCCCATCTTTGCACAGTGACCATAAGTGTTAAATGTTTGGGTTCACCTGTCTTCCATTGAGATCTAGAGTCACCCCTAGATCGAGAAGAATCAATCATTCGTCCTAGTGTTGGCAACGTGTTCTGATGTGCAGCGCACTTCATCGTCATCTCTTCATTACATCATCACCTGATTACCCTAATACAATGGTTATAAGCAAAGCTTATAACGTCCAATTTATTAGATAAAATAAAATAAATGATTATTAAAATTTACTTAACCTCACTTAGACCACCCAGTTCCTACCATGAAATCCCGAATTACTTGAAAACACTTCCCTGAAGCGATGGCGTAACCCTTGGGCGGTGGCTAGTCACATTAGTGACTAGCAAAGCGCGAAAAAAAGCATTAGAAAAAAAAAAAGAAAGAAAAGAAAAGAACTTAAATGCCATTCTCTGTTCTCATTACGCTCTCAAGTTATACCACCAAACCACCCAAACTTAGCACAGGTCATAGATAACATCCCTCATTACATTGCGTCTTTATCAATTGCACAGTGACCATCTCGAACGCAAGAACCCATCTATAACGGCCTAGAGCAGCTTAAGTGTGCCAAAGTATTGTGGCGTATTTCCGCACCTCGCTTCCATCTCATCAGCTATCATCACTAGGAAATAAGATACCTACATGAATGATTATGAGGAAACTCATAATGTCTAATCAAATAATATATGAAACAATAAAGTAAAAAGAGAAACAAAATCTCTTAGCCCATCCTAGCCTCTTAGGTCTTAGCCCACCTTACTAAATCCTCATGTACCTTCTACCTTCTCTTCCCAAATAAAGGGTGTAACCCTTTGGGGTTGCTAGCCTCGGCTAACAAAAGAAAACGCACTAGGCCTCCAAAGTCCAACACAATCCTGCTTGCCTAACTCTGCCTGAGTCAAATCCGCATTAAACTCACCAACACAGTAGAATACCTTGGCATAACATAGGACCATCATCTCACATGGAATCCTCACTAAAGCATATCATAACTAAAGCATAAAATCGATTAAATCTTCTTAAACGTCTTCCTGAAACATTATGGGGTCTGAAACCCATCGCTATCCTTAATACGTACAAAACAATTCTCCGTCCTGTCCTCACAAGTTGCATGGATCTCCGCCCCACAAAAGTTTTATAATAAATTAAAATATCTTGAACTCCACGCCTTTCGCATTGCTCACAGAATTAATCTACCTAGCCCCACGACAGACGTCAACGCCTGCACGAACATCCCACATTTACTCTTCCATGTGGAATCATTACAATAACGCTACATCACAAAATGATACGAAACCTTCTTCCATCTAGGGATGGCCAAACGGACCCGGATATCGGATATCTGGATCCGGGTTTCGAAAATCCGGATCTGGGTTTGGGTTTCGGATATCCGGATCTTTGGATCCAGATCCGAGTTTTGGGTATCTGGATCTTCGGCTCGGAATCCGAATTTCAGATCTTCTGATATCTGTGGCATGGACATTGGACAGATCATCGTATTCTTTCCTAATTCGTACGTATTTTCGGGAATTTTTTTCGGTTACCAAATGATAAGTCTTATTTTGGTTTCTTTTAAACTCTTCATTTTGGAGTGTTGTGAGGGGAGAAAGGGAAAGCAGAATCATAGAAAGAGAGAAAAAAGTGCTGAGTTAGACATGATTCAGGGTCGTAACTAGGCGGGCAACCCTGGCAGGGCCCACGGGCTCAGGGGGCCCCGTCGTGATGAATTACGTTTAACAATGGAGATATGTTACTTTGCTCCACCTCCCTGCTCGACACATGATGTCGGTGTTTTTCGATCAAGGTTGTCCAGCGACACAATAGAGTAATTGTGTTGCCCAATAATTGACGGCAAAGCGTTCCTTTCATATCAAAGCGCGGCGTTGGAACAATATTATTGTAAATAATTAACGCGAAACCGTTGTCGGCGGGATTGATCGCGCTTGTCGCCAATCTGATATCTGCTTATTGTGACTGTTCTTGAAAGGGGCGGCTGAATGAGGTGGAGTTGGGAATGCTTGTTAAGGCAGGAGTTTATTGAAACGTGGTTGTCACCCTATGCACATGTCTAATTTGCCTCCAACACTGCTAGTTTCAATTGTGTTAAGTTTAGAGAGGATAGTAAAGGATACTAAAGGACACGAAAATAATCTGACACGATGAGTCAACTAAGTGGTGCTGCAAAGTGTAGAAAGAAGAAAGAAAGGGAACAAGAGGTGAAGAAAAAATATATATTTTGACTTGACAGTTATCAAAATATATTTTAACTTTTCCTCTCGTTTGTTTCCTATAAATAAACACTTTTTATACTGCTTGTTTAAGAATAGAAAAGACTATGAACATATGTTGTCGGACTCAAATAAGGTTGTATTATCATGTACGGATTAATCTGATCAAAATTTAATAATAAATGTAAGATTATTTTATTTTAATTAGTTTTAAATGAGGTTATGAGTTTTTATTTAATATTTTAAAAAGTTGAGTTTAGGGGATACCGACTATAGAAATTACTTACTTTGGCGGTTTCGATAAATAATGGTATGAACCTATGTGCTTCAAAAAGGTACTGCTCATGTACCTCCTCCTGTACATTATTGTAATTTATATGTCTAAAACAGAAAAAAACACAAAAAAAAACGAAGTAATTATATGACCTACATTCTCATAGTCCTGGGGGGCGCTGGAAAATCTCTGCCTCGATGGGCCTAGTTACACCCCTGACGATATGATTGCAGGAGTAGTAACGAAACCTTCCACGTATTATGCCTGCCTATTTCATTAATTTCAGGTGGATATTCATTGATGCCTAAAAATCGAGATAGGTAGGCCTGGGCGGATTTATGGAGAATATTGCTTCCCCCCCCCGCCAGGTCTCTCTCCTGAATCCGCCCATGTGGGTGGGCCTATACGGCGTATACCCGCGTTAGTTTCTCACTATCTGGTTGAGTCGCTAAGCTGCGTTATAGAGATGGATAAAGCAAAATTAACAGAAAATCGAAACATTTTTGGACCCGGCACCGGCAGTACTTTGACGCCAGTGAAAAATAAAACCATGTAATAAATCCTTGAAGAAATCACAAAATATTGCCAATTCATGTTTGCAATTATTATTATCATGATTATTATTTTTAACTTAAAATATTTTTAAAAATGAAATTTGGTTCGCGGACCCCAGTCACAGGACGTTTTTCACGGGTTCCCAAGTATCCGCGCATCACAGGCTAAAAGCACTGCTCAAGTTACACGTGTTTGCTCTTCAGAACCATTACTCTGTGGTGATCGAAGTAATTACCAAGCAACACACCAGATGACAGCAATAGTTACTTAGTTTAGACTTTCGTTCAGAGATGGCAGTAGAATGTCAAAACCGAGTGGAAGTTAACTGTTGTCTAAAGGGCTGAAGAACAGATTTCATCATGAAACCTAACTATTATCGTTGTAACTGTCAGAAATCAATCATCCATCATAATACATTATAAAAAAATATATTGTTCTTCAATAATAACAGTAAAACTAACTTTGTTGCATAAAGTTTCCCAAGAATTTACATAAAACAATATGTTTCTTGCGATCTGATTGAATTTGTATCCCTCAGTTTTTCTATTTTTAGTGTTATGTTATCAATACTGTCATTTCAGCTCTAAGTTGCACTAAAATCATAAAATTGCTTTGCAGAAAAAATAAAATATAGTTTTATAACAATTGAGCTTTCTACAGGTGCTTCTTCTAGAGTCTGTTTTTTCGTCTTCACGACAGAATTGCATTTATCCTTTCTTAGGGGCGGGTTTGAACTGGCCCAGGCCGCTATAGCCTGAGCCTTTCACAAAATAAAAGTAAATAAAATAAACAAGAGATAATGAAAGAAGGAAAATAATCTTGAAATTCCAAAGTAGAAGTTCAAAACTCTATTGCCCTCGGCCGTAGTGGTGGCCATTTTGAAGGCCTAAAGGTTTTGAAACCGGAGGGCCCCCAAAAACTACAATAAGCAAGAATCCTTTTTCAATGGTCCTGGATTCAGTATATTTTTGTGTTGTCGTAGGAGGCCCCAAAACGTGCACAAAATTCACATTTTTGAAGGACATTAAAATATTGCATATCTGGCGTCACTTCTTATAGACGTACGTATTCATAGGTATGGTGGTATTAATTTTCTTCAGAGGGGCCTCAGATTATCTTACTATAGTTCTGGTTAACAATAATAAACGGTCCTGGTAGCAATTATAAGAGTCCTGAATAACAATAGTAATGTGATACAAAGACTTTAAAACTAAAGCTTCGAATTTATTTTAAAAGATTTTAGATATTCATATTGTACTGTAACTCTGCCTAATTCAAATTTAACACGTAAATAAAGTGTTGCGAAATATATTCTAATAAAGAATATGTATTATCGGGCATACTGTGTATAAATGCAGAATAAAAACTTATGTTTACGCTGGTTCAAAAAGAGATTTCAGTATTATGCAACACTAATACAAGGAATTATATTTAACTGAAATTAATTATTTTTTTATTCATAGTTTTTTCCCCAAGTTTTACTTTCTTATATGTTTATTTCACTGTATTATTCAAGGTACCATTTGCCTTGTGAGTACGAGTGAAATCAGAGAAAACCTCGTTCAGGATGGATCCTGGTATCTCCTGCCTGACCAACACGCTACTAAATGTTCTGCCTCATTGGTATACTCATGCAATTTTTCATATTAGCATTCAAAAATCCTTAATATTAAAATATTCTCCATTAATTTTTATTCCAACTTCATCGAGGTTTAAACTTTTGAACACTTGCTGCTCCAAACCCACAGAAAATGGTTCTCTCATCATATACATAAAAGCTGGAACATCAATGAAAAAGAAAAAAAAGTTTATAACGTGAATTTGCTTAGTTGTATTGAATTGTTATATACAGAAACACAATTTCGTAGCGTACGATATTCCCTATATCTTATGCTCAGTACCTTTTATATGTGAGTTAAATTGTGTGAAAACAAGGGTCGTAAACTTGTAGAACGACCCCAAACATTCTAAGGTTCTTATGATACAAAAGACGATCCATATTGTATGGTGCGTAATTCTGTGCTCGAGTTTTTTATGATGGAAATCAAGAAAGATGCAGTGTTGCCAGATGTCGTATACAAGAAGTTGTGAACCGTGTTGAATGCTGGCTGGCTATAAGAGAAATATGCGTGTAACACAAGATAGAAAATTTGGAATTTCAATTTGTTTGTGACCTTTAGCCGTGGTTTAGGATTATTTACTTTAGCGAGATGTGCATTGCATAGATAATGTCTGTTTCTACTTCAATTTTGTAAGCACAACAGGATAAAATAGTGATCAGTCAAACCGCTTCGGAAACTATTTGCACAGAACACATCATCATCATATTCTGGAGGAAGAGGGATGTCGTTTCAGACACGTTAAGTCCTCTTCCACAGCTAAAACGGACCACCGGTTCAGGTTTTGGATCGGTTCCAGGCTTCGGACCGGGTCTGACCCGGTTTAGAACTGGTAACCCGGAGAACAAAGCAAAGTCTTAATTATTTCCTTGCATGTAAACAATGTTTCTTTCAGGGATGACCAGGACCGAAGATGTTACCCCAAAGCACGGAAAATACGACCATTATTCCGAGTCACCTATGTTCGGATCAGGCCAGGTCACGAAAAGTTCATGACTCGCTTTCAGCTCTTCAATCATCTTCTGCTTTCCATTTGGTTTCAGCATAAAACAACTGTCAAGGATTCGTATTTTTCCTTTTTCCCTCAACCATACTTTAATTGCATCCCTTAGTATACAATATCTGTTCAACCAATCTCCTAAACCGTTTCTCTTTCTCAATGCAGTACTGTTCGTTTCTCACATTATGGATCTTCTATCTCCAGCTGATGTTTTTCATACTTCTTCATGTGCACATTTCGAAAGGCTTTCAGTTTTCTTCCTTCACTCTCGTAGAATATACGTTCCGCTTAAATACAACAGAACACGCCAAACAAAACATTGTTTAAAACGGTGTCTTTTTTTCGTAAGTTTCCTGATTTCTTCACTACACTTTTTCCTTAAATCCCAAACATCAAGCGAGTCACAGATAAAAAATATATAGATAGCAAAACTATTCTCTCAAACTTCTTTCACGCCACCTGGCGTCACTCCAGCCGAACTAGGATTGTAGTAATCCATGCATAATATCTACGCTTGCTTTTCGCGGTTTTCAAATTGAAAAATGGACAATCATCGCATACTTGCATTATTTCATTACTAGTTCGGGTAGACCGACGCCAGGTGGCATGAAAGATTTTGAGCGAATGGGTTTTGCTGTCTTATAATTAGTTTATCTATAACTCGGAAGGCTAAACAGTTGGGAGGGCTATGAAATGATACAGTTTCGGAAGCCTGCTCGATGTTCGATGAGAAAGTGTGTTCGAAGCAATGTTCGATGAGAAAGTGTATTGAATGTCAACTGAAAATAGTTTTTTTTTTTTTGACGAAATACTCTCGCTCTAGATACAAAATGTGGTATTTTGAGATGGGATTCCGATGCTTTACGGATGTTGTTGCCCCAGTATATATCATAGCATTATTCTAAATTTTAAATTACAGATTAAAATTATGACCAATCTTAAAATAGTTCCAATAATAGCTGGGGGTGACAAGGAATAAGGTTCATCTTTGGTGGCTACTGCCCCTTCTCGCCGCCGCGTGGTGCAGCCACTGTTAGAGATGGCCTATTGTACCACTTTTAGCTCAACCTGGCAACATTGAAAGAATGGAGAAGGGACAAAAACTTTCTGAAGAAAACTACAATGATGGGAAGAAAAGAGGAAAAAGCGGGGGCGGATTGAAGACAAAAGTTGAAAGATTACACTTCTTTCGTTCCTTGTGATTCTTTCATTCCTCTGAAGAAAATGAGTATAGTAGCTTTGGTGTTAGATGGAAGAAGGAGCGTCACTTGATAAATCGGACTACAGAAGCGCCATAACGACGAAATCGAGAACTTTCAAGAATAAAATTGGCCTCAGACCGTAACACCTTGCAACCTTCATCACTATTGCTACAGAGATAACTTTCAGAAGTTTAATTTCCGGAACGTTGAGCTTGTGGCATAACTTTTTTCTTCTTCTTTTTCCTAGTTTTCTTTTCTTTGTACCTAGGATAAGAAAAGAAAAAAAGTTAAGGAAATGCCCGTACTTATATGCTTTTTTTTTTTAAAAAAAAAAAAGCTTTGCATTCATTGTTCCGTATCTTGAAGTTGTTTGTGCGCGGGGGAAGGTGATATAAAAATGTTTTGTGCCATTTAGTATCACAGTACATATCGCTTTTAAACCATTTCAGCTGTCATTATGTTTATGTTACCCTGTTAAAGAGATTACTCTCCACGCATACCTATTTATAACATTAGGAGTTACTATTTTGTTAAGTGTTGGCTTTCGCTACCAAAAGCCAAACAAACGATTAGCAAGCAAACCATCAAAGTAATGTAGAAGATATTATTATTATTATTATTATAGTAATCTTCAGAAAATTATGGATTTTATAGCAGCTTAACCTACGGCCCCTTTTTGCCGACCTGATGGCCGTGTGGGTTAGGGCGCTTAGAGAGCGACTCGAAGGTCCCGGGTTCGATTCCCGGATGGGGCATGAATGTTTGTGATTGTGGATCTAGAACGTGACGGGCCAAAGTCAAAAGTTACTAGAATGGTTCATAAAAAATAAAGTTTACCAAGTTTTTTTTTTTTTTTTATCGTACACCTTTTTCTAAACGTTCTACACTGAGCATGGAATTTGAAAGTGGTATAGACAGGACGCTATCCTTAATTTGAGGCATCTTTCCGACATTGCGTAGTGTAACTGACTAAATCTTTAAAAGAAATCCTCAATCAAATTGCCTGGCGTCATATCAGTCATTCCTGTAGCCCTCTGCGATCCCACTGGTTACGGATCCGATGGCTATGTTGGAAAGCATTGGCTTATGATTCCAATATGCCCGGCAACGACATCTCTTCGTATGGTTTGAACTACCAACCACAAGGAAATCCATTTTAAAGTGTAATCATGTTATTTAAACTCTACCGTAACTTCCATCATATGATTGGCAATGCAAAACCCATCGGTTCAGCTTGTCTAAGGACCTTTAGATCACAAATATGCTTCTGGGGCTCTGGACAGAACAGCCATTACTATGAAAGTCGAACCTGAGGTGGTCGTTCGGAATGAGACTTCTACGTTCGAATCTCGGCTTGAGCATACATGTTTGTGAATTTTATTATTTTAAGAACTTACAGAATTGAGAGAAAAGTCATTGGGTGCTAAAAAGGCGCGAAAATACAGAGTTATCGTCAAATAGACAACACACTTTTTAAAAAAAGATACGGTTACCCTTGTAAATAACTTTCATCTTTCTAACTCTCAGCATAACTTTACCCAGCTCCTATATTTATTCTCTGATTTCCCTTCGTTTGAAAGTGTCACTGTACTGGTCGGTCACCTAACCAAGGCCTCCATACATGTTTCATAAGACAGGGCTGCAATAAACGTACGTGGTAGCTGAAACTGGCATATGTAGAGGTTTTTTTTTTCTTCTTCTCTCGATTTACGAGTGAATATCGATCTGCGGACTCCTCTTCGTCTAAGTCATCAATATCTCACATCTTCTGCCATGCAAGCTGAATTGTGACTGTTGTTTCTTCTTCTACTGTCAATATTCGTATCTGCAGATCGCTTACAAAGAAGCTTCTGGCTCGTGATATAGTTACAAGTTCCAATCTTACATTGGTTTTTCATTGGTAAATTATGCAAAAACTTACAATTTATAACATCTAATATTATTATTATTATTTAGGACTATTTATTAAATAGTCTTTCAGCTCTATTTGTACCACTCTTACCTTTCTCCTCTTCTTTTGTATCTTTGTGAGTATTGTACCCCGGTCCATGGGCAAACATAACCGATGGTGGTTTACCATTGCCTTCTATCGAATATAGATGATGTTGACATCTGCAGTATTATGTAGGTTCCTAACCACTTGTGTTCCCACTGAGGATCAAACCCAGGACTGGTTTAAAATTCAATGTTTCCGCAATATCCGTAGAATATTCAGAGAATATCCCGAAAAGACCAATACTCTATAAATATTCATAATATATACCTGGGATATTCTAACGAACATTTTCATAATAATGCCGAGATGGTACTTTGATTAAAGCCCATGGGATCTTCCTTGCCCAGAAGAGTGTTGGTCAAGGATCCCTTAGCCTTATGACTGGCGTAGTATTTCATTTATAACTATTTCAGTGATTACAGAAAACAAAATAAAAATTTAAAACATAAAAGAAATACCGTAGAACGGGGTTACTTGGTGACATACGGGGTAACTTGATGCCACTGACGCTTCAACACAAAAGTCCGTGTAGATATAGCTTCTTCACAACGCTGAGATTTTTGACGCTAGATGGCAGCACAATTACTAATCCACGGACACATGACACTTCAATGTGTCAATTAATATCATTGTTCACTCTACACGGATTCTTATGTGTTGAAGCGTCAGTGGCATTAAGTTACCCCGTAGGTGTCACCAAGTAACCCCGTTCTACGGTAAATGAATTACATCAACTCAAGGACTCAAAATATCCTGATAATATAGATTCACGAAATTTTGCCAGTGGTACCTGAAAAGTGTCAGAACGAAACAGGAAACCCATTTCTTTGCAGAAATGACAAGACATGCAAAGTTTTCGGAGTCAGAGAAGTAGATAACATGTACATAACATACCACACAAAAAAAAGGACGGTAG
>JAGDQP010053422.1:0-13566 GCA_022664845.1 Lepisma saccharinum | reverse complement strand
TGCTTTCTTACCAGGACGGTTTGGCTATATTGCCTTAAATGATAACCAATCTTGCAAATAAGTAGCATTAAAAGATGAATGATCGTTTCAAGAATTCCTCCTAAATTAGACTCTTATACCTTCATCTTCTGAAACGTCAGGTCAAACTGCGCCATTGCTATTAAGAATAAAAATCCAGAGAACAAAATCTTAATCTTAATAATCTAGCGTAAATTAAAATTTCCATTTAGAAGCATAGATTCTGTTGTCGAAGATGAGCAGTACATTTGGAATTCGATACCGTTGTTTTCCACTTAACCATAAACTTCAACATTTTCTATATGAGTACAAATTCTCCCAAAATACATTCAATGAAGTACTCAAGGATATACACAAACAACTCATTCAATTCTTACCTAAGTTACAACCGATTTAATCCATTTACTTTAGGTTACAATTTCGATCCTATGTCGAGCACTTTTGTAAAGGTTAACAAGAAGTCTACTCTTTATTTACAAGGTGCTACATAACTCTTACATACCTTTTCGAGTCAACATCAAATGATAAACAAGGCCCAACTTTACTTTTTGTTTGAAACGGTGTCGATTTCACTAATTATTAAAATACAACATTTTACAGATCACCGCACATTGTTACTTTTGGATTGACGGAACATAAGAAAGATATATATTGTCATTACGTGACATTTTATTTACAACTAGCCATTTTCACTTCGCTACGCAATGAAACGAATCAGTCTTACTAACCGACATTGCGACAATGCTTCCGGGATAACGGTGGGGAATGATAGCGCTTATTTCCTTCAATGCATTGTTTAGTCAATGACATGCTGAATCACCTGAAATAACGAGATGCATTTAAGTAACAATTCCACAGATTTACATGGTCTTAATTTTGAAATGAATGAAGGTAGGTGGAAGGAACTTTGCCATGACATTTCTTAGATTTTTCTGTTTCAGTTTGAATTGTTTTGTGGCCCTTCCATTCAAATATTTTGACGAAAATTCAGTATGGCCGTTATGATATACACCCCATAGATAGGACCTCCTACCCTGTATTAGCAATTTAACTTCAATTCAGTTATTTGTTTTCAGAATAAAAGTGCATATTAAGACTTTCGCCTTACCCTCTATGTGCGTATGATGTTATTTGTTGTGTATTTGCAATTAATGGACTTCATTGCTTTTTCTTTTAGGTAAACATGATAAATGCTTCACCAAAACATCCTCATTGGTTTAATAAAGGGGGAGCGTGTGGTTTGGGAAAACCTTTAACTGTGGCAGACGTAGAAGCATCAATGATCGTTGCTGCGCATTCGCACATTAGGGAAGGAGTAGTTAATAACATGGGCTCAGGTAATGAAAATACTTTGAGGCCGCAACCACGGAATGCGTGTATGCAAGTAAGTAATATGTACAACCAGGATAGAGCAGGTAAATTTATCTCCGAAAAAGTAGTATCTTGGCCTCATCCAAGTCGTGAAGAACAGCAGAACCCGATGTGTAGTAATTTAATGCCAACAAGTGGATCAAATAATGCATTGATAGAAACGCATTATGTTAGGCAGCCAATAGAAAACATAGAAGGGCCCATTCAACATACGTCGCAACATAATACGCCAAATGCATATGGAACGTCTAAAATAGAACCTAATTCAAGACATTTAGTTCCTTCTGTACCACACGATAGAAGAAATTATGCAGTTTCTGACAGTTTAGATAAACCATTAACTGGAAGTAGTGCATTTGCAGGCTATGCTCGTGCTGCAGTTCATATAGGATTACAACGGGAACCAGATAAGTGGGATGATACTTCATCATATCAGTCATTTAAGCGACCGAATGCGTTTCCTAATCTTCAAGAAAACGTTCAGTTTACCGGCGTTGGAAGCAGAAATCAGGATACTTCATTGAACGTGTCCTATATTCCCAATGCACAATTCGCAACGGATGAAGAAAATCAGCGTACTACATATGCTAGTGTGTTACGAGCTCAGCCTCAGAAATCAAATTCAGTTTCGCCTAATCCAGGAACTAAAAATGGTGATCCTTTTGCTATTCTACGAGAACTAGGCACAAAAGGAGCTCAGGGATCTTCAGGTTTATATCATTATTTCTCATAATGTGTCAAAAGAGCTAAGGATAGTGGAAATATTACTGGAAGATGTTGGAAGGTAGCGACCATAGAAGAAATTGTCTTTTCATGACATCAGCGTTAAGATGAACCTATTCCTCGTAGGTGCTTTTCGACAGTGGAATGGAAATGATCTACGTCCATTCCGAGAAGAAGCGAAATGGCGCCTAGTAGTACATATTATTCCGGTAATTGAAGTATTCTTTGCTTCCTACAATGAGAACAAATGATAGAATTTGTATAATGTCTTTTCACTCTAACCTGAATCCTTCTGTTTTCCTGTTGTAAGTGGTCCAATTCTGTTCATTGGGACAGAAGCAGCACAAAACTGAAGTTTCATTCATATACTTGCTACTTCTGTACGTTGTAATTCTACGTGTTTATTAAGATAACAATGTTATATATCGCACATACATATAACTAAACAAACATTGTATGCATGTTGATGTATAGCTGTGTGAAGTAGCTTGTAACTGAATTATTTTCTAAGATTCTACTTTCTTAATATCACATGTAGCTTCGTCTGTCTTTTTTTTTTTTTTTTTTTTTTTTTTAACAGTAATTAATATGTAAGAGCCCTTCGTCTTGTAGAAGTAGGTTGAAACGAGCAGTGAATGGAGATATTGCTATTCGCATCTTGCCCAGTGAGGTTCTCAAGTAATTCTTTGATAGCATTTTGATACTAATTTATAGTAAAAAATTGTATCGAGATGATTAGGAAATTGAAAATTGAATTGTTCAGAAACCATTTGAAGTTTGAAAGTGTTGTGCTATTTACTTTCCCAATCTCTTATGTTGTATTGTGATATTGAATTCTATTTAATTTATATTTTATATTTTTCTTCTTTGTAGCTGGTTTAGATGTTATTTTTAATCAAAAGGGAGGCAAGATCAGAAATTTTCTCGTAATTTACAGTCTCAGGTATATTATGTTTAGAATTAAATTATCTTCAGCTGTAATGAGGTGTTTGGTAGTAGACTGTGCAAATTATGAAGGAACAAAAATAGGAAAAAAAAAAAGATAAATATTTAGATACAACTATTTGTTACTATTATTCCCATGTAATAATTATTTTTATACTTTCAAAGAAGTACATGTATATAATTGCTGTCCAGAAATATTGTGATTGTACTGCATGATACATTCAGTTATATCTATTTTATTTGATTGTCTGTCTGACTTTTTAAAGAGTTTTGTAGGGAGAGAATTAAAATATAAACTGCGTGTAATATCCTTTCATGACGCTGAAATATTATAACAGTAAGAGTTAGGCGTTCATATCTGTTAAAACATTCAGTTGACTCCTGAGCTAGTGTTACAAAACAAAATTGCTGACGGATTTTCTCAAGTCCTGTTTTAGATTTTCTGGGGAAATATAATTCCTTTTATTTATTATTATGTGCATATCGCTATTTTCTCTTCGTATATAGTACGTAGCTGGGTAGAGATTATAATTAAAATTTCATTTCCGTAGTTCGTAAAGTTACGGATGAATTGATATCCTTTCTCTAACAGTAACCTAGTTTCATATTTGGTTTATGGTATATTATATAATGACCAGCTTATCAGTTTTTCACAATATTAAATGGTGTGACTTTCACGCAGTGATTTTTGGATTTGCGTGTAAGGGTGGTGTATATTGCATTGGAAATCACTTTTCTCCCCCTTTTAATAACTGCATGTTAATTCACGATTCATATCTAAATGTTTGTAATTGTGGTAATTAGCTGTTCCAATTATATCAAAGATCTTGTGTGCGTGTGCACTTACAAAATGTTTTACATCGGAATATGGATTACTAAAATTTAGTTTTATTTCGAATTGTTATTTGTTTTAAAAAACATAGCGGTTTTTGTTGGTGATTGTAGAGGGCCGCTGCTTGTAAAAAATCATATATTGAATCGCATGATATTAATACATGTTCCTATTTGTGGGTGTACTGTCTAAGTTCGTGAGTGTAACTGCACGTTGGCACATTTCATCACTAGAAAACAAATATAATGTACCGTACTGAATTTAACTTTCTTTAAAGGAAAATAATTAACATATTTCAGCGTTAAACCTGTGTTTTGAAATATAAGTATAGAAACATTACATTGGTGGTAGTTTTTTGTTTCATTGATTTCATTCCCGCAGTCATCATTGATTCTGGATTGTAAATTAAAGTTTTGTACACATGTATGTGAAATTGTGGAGTAAAATTGTATTAGTTTTAATTAGAATGTTTTTAACATATCTTGCCGTATTTATATATTAAGGCAGATACATTTTAAATGTAAAGCGGTGAGAAACTGTACAAGAAAGTATTTGTCTTGGACCACTTCACTGTGTATGTATATCATTGTTGAGAGTGGCTTTGACCGCTCTTCTTGATTTCTATTTTTGGTTTTATTGATTCGGAAGATATCAGAAAATTACTTAGGCATGTTTTTAAGAAAATGAAAAATAAGTATGGAAATATGTCTTGTATGTTTCACATTTATTGTCTTAAGAGATAAATAGAAAGAAACGGATTCAGTTGAAATTGAAAAGAAAGTTCAAAGTCTAGTTCTAGTTAATGAAAAGGAAGTTTTCATTAAGGCTATTCGGATTTTAAGAAATAAGAGTTACAACAAACAAAAAGAGTTTACATTTTGTGATAATATATAAATAATGATTCCGAAATTATTTAGTATGTGTAGCAGTTGTACGCGAAACACACACATTTGTGTGCTTGGTACCTTCATTGCGAGGACAGTCAGAACAAAACATTATGAAAGTATTTAAAAAAAGTAGGAAACCACGTGCAAAACCAAGAATTTTAAAACTGAAATAGATATGCTTTAGATAGATAACGAGAGTTTTCAAACAAGATACAGAATGCTAGGATAGCATACGTGTATTTGTTTTCCAAGCAAACAGTCAGTGACTTCGAATTTTCGGGCACCTAAACCGTACTTAGACCATCGTGACGTGTTACTAATGCTTCGTATTTGCTTTATCTGTTAATTGTATGAACAGCGTAGTGTTCCTTAATATTGTAATGTAGCGACCATAATCACTCTTATTCATTGATCATTAGTTACTTCAGTCCTGAGTGAATTTGTAAACCTTGTGCATGAAAATGTGTAACAGAACCTTCGTTTTAGATAAATTGAGCATCTTTCATAATTGCAACATAGGATGCCATTATCATAGTAAAGCTCTGGATCCTTTGATTATTACCTTTTTCTGTTGTTTTCCCTCCAGAAACTTGCGATACATTATTATATTCTTTAATTTAGAGTTGTTAAAAGTTTAAATTATTGATCTTCTGATAAACTTTGGTAAACTTCATTTTATATGGACCAGTCTAGTAACTTTTGACTTCGGCCCGTCACGATTCGACCCTTTACACCTAGTTAAAAACCACAAACATCCATGCCGCTGCCGGGATACGAACCCGGGACCTTCGAGTCGTTGGCCTAACGCCTTAGACCGCACGGCTACCAGGTCGGCTATTGATCTGAAGCAGAACGTTAGATGTGGTAAATACCAAGTAAGAATTTGGTTAGTATACTATCCTTTGTCGGGACCAAATTGCATCACATTGATTTCAGTGGTGTCAATACTTTTTCTGCAATCGTACATAATATAATTGCACCAGTCTGTTGTGTGGTAAACTTTTTTAACCGAAAATAGCATTAAGCAATGCGTATAGTGTGTAACCCAATTCTTAAGGGATAGCTGAAGTACAAAACTAGTTTTTTTCTTTTTTCTCATTACACCGCAATTAATTATGAGCGATATGATTTCAGGAAACGAGAAAAATGTGCGACTAGATTATGGGATTTCTGCAGGAAACTGCAGATCATCAACTTGCATACCTCCAATGTTCCTGCGGAAACGATGACTATATTATATAGATTAGTTTTCTGCATTAATTCCAAATCTTATAAAAGCTGACTCATGAAGGAAAAAAAGACTATTCGATGAGCATACATTCAGCTAGTTCACATGGTTGCATTACGATATAGTAGGCACCATGTTGTAAAAATGCCTTTCCTTATAATATTGTGGAGATCACTGAAGAAACCCTATTCTCGTACCTGAAGAAATACCCTATATGTGAACACTCCGGAAATATCTGTTAAATATATATCCATTCATCCTTCTATCCCTTTTCATTTTTAGATCTGTAATAGAAAGTATAATTTATTTGTTTAAATATATATGTGTGTGTTATATTCCATGTGTAAAGTTTTTATCCCTGACAGTTTTTCAGTCCGTTGTAGAAATCGAGAATCCTGTTGACAGTAAAATATGTGTAATACAATCGTCTTATATATAAAATGTTCTGTTACTAAACAATATTCCTGGAAATTAAAGATTTGCCAACGTTAAGATTCAGAACAGAATTAATTAAGGATGTAATGCATTTAAACGTGTCAGTGAATGGTTTTTGTGAAACCTTTCACGATATAAAAAAAAATAAATGAAGTGTCTCATGTGATTTAGGATGTTTTAGAATCTGCACGTTAAGTGATATTTTTTCGTACCTTACTTGTCACTGTTGGCGAAGTAGAAACACTGAGAACTTACTTGTTTACGTTCTACATACATACATACACAAAGGTAATGCATGTAAACATGGAAATTTTTAAAGTTCCTTTCTAAAAAGAAAATAGCATTTAAGGAAGGATTCTGTTAGGTGTTATATGTAATCAGTTTGTCGATTCCCATCCAGAATATCCCAGTTTGGAACCTTGTTGCTGGGCATTGTGACACCCCACACGAGAGAGTTCTTACCAATATTGGCTAGTGTATTTTTTCATCATTTTTACTCCTCCGTGGTCAGTTCAACAGAATGAAGATGTCCAATTTGTGTGTGCGATTTTAGATTTTGTATCCCCTTTTTCTGTATCAACTGCAATGAAATGTGAGTAGGACTTGTCCAAACAACTACACTGTAAAACTAAAATTGGTGTGTGTGAATCATATGAAAGGAGTTATGTGCAAGAAAGTTATAACGAAACTGACCATGGAGAAATACTTTTTGGCCCTGCGATAATGTAAAAATGCAATACATTCTAAGGATGTAAAGAAAATCTTTAATAATACGGCGATAGTCAGTGCAATTTGTGGCGAAAGGAAATTTTCTTTAAATATGAAACATTATTATATGTGAATCATCTTTGGAAACTGTAAGGCCATATTTACACATCACGGAATTTACATATGTGGAGCAACTGGTGATTTTGTCTGTGTGGAATGATTGTATGTATGTAAGTGTGTGTGTGTGTGTGTGTGGAGGGAGAATGCTTAGTGAATTTTATACCGACAATAAAGGACACTTAAATGGCGTGAGAAGATAGTTTATTCAATTGAAATACTCGTGGAAAAAAGTATAATTAATTAATTATGAGCGATATAATTTCAATAGGTGTTTATCCGATAAATTCGTGCCAGTTTTAGTGATACAAGTATTGCTGTATACACGTGATGAAATAAGTACGTTTTCAAATTAGGACGTTTCGCTTAACTTCAGTAAATGTAGTATGTACAAACTCATTACACTAGAGTACATGACGTAATAAGCTTGTACGTAAATTAGGTTTACATGAACATTATACGTGAAATTCCCTTATTTGAATAAACGTACTATTGTTTAATTATTGCGTCTGAAGCTTTTGTATTGTCCACAATAGATAATGCAAATATTAGATGTTCAGACCCTTTCCATTTATCTTGTACAGCAGATATAAATCAAGAAATTAAGTGAAACCTTGATAGTTTATTATTTCCCTTTTCTTGTATATATACTTTCTCCGAGTGTTACAAATATTGTTATTCAGTTTCAGAACTTTCCAACACATTTTTAAACAGAATTATTCATTTAACTGCCGATATGGCAAAGAGTTTTCCTTGCATTACTTATTACCGTGATTCCTGAACGTTTCTAAGACCTTAAGGAAGTGTTGAAGCTAAGATTTCATGTGAAAAATTGTGTGTGTCTTCTTCTAATGCTCCTTTTCGAAAATACGTGGAAAACGACTAATCCAGGCATGCCACGTAATTGTTCGCTTCCTACCAAAGAAAGAAGATAAATAATCTTCAGAACAAATGAACCAAATTCTAGTTGATTGCCTAAATATATCAGTAATTTTAGTGGCATCTGTCGAAATAATAGGGACTTGCTATTTTTCTCAGAACATCATATCAACAAGTTCTGATGGTATTGTTGTATGCATGTCTTCATTATAACTTACAACGGTTGTCAAACCATACAAGAATTCATCCTGGTTCAGCTTTAATCGTCATAAGTATGAGTTGTCTTACATGTATAAATTAACAAGAAAGGGGAAATACAAATCTCACAAATTAATTAACACAAAGAGGAAGACAAGGAAGACGACGTATGGGATTTCTGAAAACTAGTCTTTAAAGCGAAAGCTAGCCAATAGTCGTGCTTCTCTTCCTCTGTGAAATTGTCTCCTTTCATTGCACAGCAACTTCTTGTAGATCTTCAGAGATAGAATGTAATTTCGAAATATTTATAGTGAAATTCCCCACAATGTTTCGTTTATTGTTAACGTTTTCCCTACAAATAATTTTTATTCAGCGGTGTTAATTTTCTTGGAACAGGGGAAGCTAAAAAGGGGAAATTTAGTAAAACCATGTTGCGGAAAATTGTTGCAACGATATGTAAACACACTGCGAAAGCAGTTAGATATTGATTTCAACATACAAATACAAACAAGAATTAATGTATTAGAAGTCCTGTAGATCTAATGAGTTTAGTCTTCGGAATATTCTACTACACGTGCCGAAAAATACTAAATAAATATTCTATTTAAACTTTTATTAATTATATATGTATATTGTGTTCGGTTATGTGTCTGATTAAATAAGGATCCTTTCAAATTACCTGTATTCAAAGGTTAGTTAAGCAGGTAGACACTTCTTGATTGGGTTTGCATTTTAGGTTTGATAGTAGATTTGTAATACTGAAAATTTTCATGAATTGAATAATTGGCCTTTTTTAAATTGTGATATACTATAGTTGTGGTATGTAAACATAGGTATGTTCTAAAAATTCAGTTTTCAGTAGATTTGATCAACAACTGCTATTCAATTACGCGGCCAAATATTTCATAGAACAACAAACTACTACTTGAGAATGTACGTCCTTGTTTCGCCTTCATTATTATGAGAACAGTTATTGGTTGAGGTCAACGTCAAGTAAATGCATGCCGTTCTTAGTAGGCCCGTTGGTAGTTCAAATAACATTTAGGGGCTTATAAACAGTTAGTATTGGGTACAGTTAAGCGTATGTCGCAGTGCGTAAGCCAATAGTTTATTGGAGGAAAAGAAACAAACTCCATGGTAACGTTACTAAACGCATCTGAATTATTGGGTTGTTTAAGCGTGTATTTTAAGGTAGGAAGAACTAATGTATTCCTTATGCGGATAGGGAGAACTGAACGTGGTGAAACAAATAATTCAGTAGATTTGATTACATTGAGAAGCTAGTACATTTTACGTAATCTGATATGATGGCCTCTTTCCTCCGTTTAGTTTGTAATTTGTTTTACTGTACGTGTCCTTTGCAGTTTGTATTTGCAATTCGCGTTTAACGATAGAGAACTCTTGGAGTGAAAGTACACAAGAGAGCGATACCAGCGTTCTTATAAATCCTTCAATTCCTTCATTATTTTTAAGAAACAAGAAACGCATCGGATGACCAAAATTTGATCACCATGTAGATAATTGCGAGTTGTCATTTTCAGTAAATTTGATCAACAGCTAATGTCTGATTGCTCAGAATGTATTTTTTTTTCTCCAGGAACTGTGTAGATATCACCTGTACATACATCACATGTATGAGGTAATGAGCAGACACAAAGTTAAAAAGAAATATTCGCATTAGGTTTAGAATAAATTTAGCTGAAAGGCTTGATTGATCTATAAGATTTCCAAATATTATTTCGAAATTAAAATTTGTGTACGAACTCGTAATTCGTTTCTGTTAAGTCAGTAGTTTCTGAGAAATAGTTCCGATGTCAAGTCCGTTCTTCGACATGCTCTGTCCGCACTATGTAAGACCTACTTTACTCCTTTTATGTCTGTTCATTTATATTTACCCAACTGCTTTTCCTTTCTATCATAAAATTTTCGTTTGTTCTTGTAAAAAGATTTCCATCGTTGATGACTCTAAAGCTTCTATTAAACACTTCTCCTTTTTAAAATAGTCAAAGTATTTTTTTTTAAGTACTACTCGATGCTTTTTTTTTTTCTTCTTTCCAGAAAGCAATGAGTTAGGGACAGTGGAATCTAATCGACTGGAAGTATATTCAAGAAGTACTTTGTTTTCGGTATATTAAAGGCTGTTTGTTTAAAAACACATTTGTGAAACTGTTTAAAATGAATCAACATAAATATATAAAGTTTTAGTGTACATCTTATGTATTTATCCTTATCTATATATTTGTATATTAAAGTTTGGCTTGTGTGGAAAAATAGGAGGTAAAGAAATATTAATGGTTTTCATATCCCTATGTAGTAATTAATCAATCTTAAAATATGGCTACTCTTCATGTAAAAGTAATTGTGGACCAAATATTATGTTTTGTGATTCTGGTAAATGTGCCTCCTCCAATATCTCGAGATATGAAAATGTTTTATGACCAGAGTAACTAGTAAGACCATGTAACCTTTATTTTTATGATATAGAAACAGTATTGCTACCTTTAATGCTTTTCTTGAAGGCTGTGATGCTATTTGTGTCAAATTATTTCCAGAAGAATGCAGCATTTTCTTTTCTGTGTAAATAGCTAAAGTAGATAAGCAATCAATTGGTGAATTGAAGAGGGGGTTTTTGTCCCGTAGAAGGTTTCCCCCTCAATAAAAATTATAATATAGTTATAATGTACAGTGTGATCAAGTTACTAAAATGCTGCTAGAGCTACTTTGGAAAAGGACTCCTTGGATCTAAAAAAAACAGCCAGTAAGTATCGAGAATGTAACCAGATTTCTTTCTCGTAGTGTATAAGCAAAACTTATGTTTTCCTTCCTAAACCTCTAACAAGGAGTCTTTACAGATTTGTAAATATATTTGTGCTATTATCCGAAAAATAAAAGTTGGTGCTGATATTTGTTATTTTACTCAATTCCTAACGCTGTCTCATTGAGGGAGGAGGGGAGAAAGTTTGCTCAATGTAAATTGTTGGTCTCTCCGTTGGGAGATCCTGAGTCAGGACTCCTGACAATAACCCAAACTTGCGATGCTTAAAGGAAAATCGGTCTGAGCCATAGATGCCATAAATAAATTCAAAGTAAGAAAAAAAGTTTTACGCGCATGTTTGGCTTCATTTTTAAAAATACACAAGATGACAATTCACTTCACTAAACACAAACATTCCTCATATTCATGAGCTAACAGAGTTGCATTTTTTCCCCCTCAACCTCATATCCCAACCCAACCTTCTTCCGAACTTAACTAAGTTCGTACTTAGCCATGCATAGCTCTCACCTTGAACTTCTATTGAGACAACAGACACGATCTTCAAAATCGGTACCAAAATGGCTTTCACAAATGATGTGATTCTCTTTTGGCTACATAGTGGGTTTTCTAACTACCAATATTTTTAGACCGTGTGCATTTTACCATGTTTTTATTAACTCGCTTTCTTGTCTGACCGGTACAAGTTTTTCAATCGATTTTAAACTAACTTCCCGATGAGCTAGAGACTTGAAACTTTAAACATAGCTCAGAACTGGATGACAATGCAATATTCAATCATTAGATATATGACAGAATAATCCAGTTAACTGTAATTAATTAATTAACAAAAGAATTGGAAATTATCCTTAAATGCACGCAACACTGCATGTATTGCGTGAAGTTTGGGTTGCCTATCTCGCAGGGAGTTTACCATTCATCTATTATACATAAAAAAATCAATTAAAAAAAGATTTTTTAAAACCCACGCTTTTTAAAAATGAGCTAAAAAGTAAAAAATAATGAATTAATCTTATGAATCTGAAAATAAAAGCGTGGGTGCTCTTGCTTACTTTATCATAAAATCCTTATATCTAAGAGCACCCACGCTTTTATTTTCCGATTCATATGATTAATTCAATTTATTATTTTTTACTTTTTAGTCCATCTTAAAAAAGCGTGTTTTTTTTGTTTTGTTTTTTTAAATCCTTCTTAAGTTAATTTTTTTATGGTTAAGTATTGTGAGTGACCTCATTTTTTCCCCTTATGCTTTGTAGAATAAGAAAAGCGATGGTGGACATCTGGGACCCGCTACAGGGAGGGGGTAGAAAAAGGCAACCAACAAAATTTGTTCTAATATTTTTCGAAGTCAAGAAAAGGCCTTTTTTTCTTCTTTTATTAGAGTTGAATGTTTTCCAAACTAGTCTCATTTCTTTTGCTATGTAAAATATGAAAAGCGATGGTGAACATCTGCGACAGGGGAGGGGAGGGGGGAGAGAAAGGTAACAAACAAATTTTGATATAATATTTTTTGGAGTCAAGAAAAGGCTTTTTTTTTTTTCATTTTAATTAGTTAAATGTTTTAAAAAGTGATCTCATTTATTTTCTTTTGCTATGTAAAATAAGAAAAGCAATGGTGGACATCTGCGACCCGCGACAGGGGAGGGGCGGGGAGAAAAAGGTAACAAACAAATTTTGATCTAATATTTTTTTGAAGTTAAAAAAAAAGCTTATTTCTGTTTTATTAGAGTTGAATGCTTTAAAAAGTTGTTTCATTTCTTTCCTTTTGCTATGTAAAATAAGAAAAGCAATGGACATCTTCGAGAAAAAGGTAACCAACAAATTTTGATCTAATATTTTTAAAGTCAAGTAATAGCTTTTTTATTAGAGTTGAATGTTTTAAAAAGTACGAAAAGCGATGGTAGCACCTAAGACCTCGACGTTGGAAGGGTAGAGAGAGGGCTGAAATATTGAAAACAGACTTTTTAATATATTAAGTAAATTTGTTTTCCTTTTTTGTTGCATTTGAGTGTTTTAACGATGGTAGACATGTGAGAGTCAAGACAGAGGAAATGCCGCATATTGTTACTGTATATTCCCGTGACCGTAAAGGTTCACGCATACCGAATGCGACTGGGAGCGTCTACGGGTTGCGGATAGTGGAATGGACCTAAGACGTTCCCAACGAAATAAGCAGGTAGTGCCGGACGAATAAGCCAGTCGCGGACAATTCGGAAAAGGGAGAAAAGCCCGACAGAAAAATTATGGTCCTCCAGGTTGCGGGTTGTGCTTAGGGCTAACAACTCTACCATGGAAAACTACCAGGTGTATGCATAAGTAGTTTCCGGTTTAACTAAGAGATGGCGCCAGCGAAAAGTACGTAGCTTATTCATTTGACACATACGTCATTTTGTTCGTCTGACATTAAACTACAAACACACAAGTTGAGTCCGCCAAACACTAGCGTCTTTGT
>JAGDQP010053421.1:0-13566 GCA_022664845.1 Lepisma saccharinum | reverse complement strand
ACGGAGACTAAAAAAAAATAAAAGGGGAGAAAATAAATATAAAAATGGAACAGCAACTAGGCTGTTACAAGGTAAAATATGCAAAATTTTAGTGTAATGTGTAGAAATGTTAGCATGATAATGGGGTACATGTAATACCGTTTAGAGATAAATTAACCGGCTAAACACACATTGATATTTAAATAATTAGCTGGACATGATGAACACAGCGTAAATTCGAGAGCGATACGTTATAACTAGCTGTGAAGTGCAAGTATTACTGTTTAGGAATAGCATGGAAAAATATTCGATAAGAAAATGCGAAACGTAGAATAGAGTGAAGACAATGATAGTATAGAAGTTGCGAAATTGTAGCGTATAATGTAGAAATGTATTTTGTAAATAGATAAGTAAAACATTTATACAGAAAGTTTATTTCCCACTTACCGTATAACAGAATGTTTGGAGTAACTTTTGTTGTTACTCTGTGTTTAGTCAAGATTAACAGGAAGTTCTTCATCGTATTGCAGCAGAGGCCAAACAACCAATCAGAATACTTCTTCTGGTCTCTTCATTACAAGTGTACCATTGGTAGAGTGGCTTTTCTGGAATATTCGCTTCCTTTTATCACACCAGACAAATGAGCACACACACGCACCATACACTCAACGAACAAACCGGGAGAAATTTCGTAAGAGCAGCAGCGAATTTTCAGTCGTAAATTTGGCATTACACTCTCACTTCTGATGTATGTCTCTGTAATTGCCACTCCATCTCCCGCAGGATTAGCTTAAACATCACTTCCGAAGCATAATCTATGCTGAACATGTCGAAATGAGTTCCTAATGTGATATAGCTGACTATAGTGTACAAGTTGATGTCATAGATTTAAGGAAGGCATTTGATTTAGTTAATCTTCATACACTTCTTAGTAAGCTATGAGTATTTAATTTCTCCCACAATGTGCTTAAGCTTATCATATCTAAAAATCGCAAGCAGTCAATAGCGCAGGTTATTTACAACTCCTATGAGTGTGATATGTCCAGGGTCGTTCCCCATGGTTCGAATTTAGGCTTTCTAAACGACAGTGATATATCTAAAAATAATAATTTTCATACAGTTTTGAGGTAAGGTGTCCAGATTTGTGAAACAAAAACCAGGGCATTTGATAAGCTTAGACATTAAAACAGGACACTTAAATTACAATGAATGAGGAGCAAAATATTAGAGTTTTAAATACCAACAACTACTAGGAAAAGGTTTAATCAAGTAATAGCTATTAATTTCACCATTGCAAAGCGAACTGAGACAGAAGACAAAGTGAAAAGCGATCGCAGCGTTCCTAGCGGCCAGCGGGTCAAGTGTATCCGATTCATTGTTGGATTTATTCACAACGCAAACAACTAATATATTAGACTGTTTTACCTGCTTCTTGGTGATAACAGAGTAAATTATGAAAGACAGTATAAAGTAGATATGATCCAGTGAGTGCATTCTTATCTACTGTCTGTTATCAGACGATTGCTGGGTGTTATTTTAGCCAAAGCCCAAAACAACATTTTAAAGAAATCACCCTTAAATAGTCCATAATTCTTTATAAAAATATGTTTCCTAGTATTCGAACAGTTCTCTAGGTATTGAATGGTAACTGGAAATAGAGGGAGAAAGAAGAAAGTGTACTATCCAGAGAAAACATATTTTAAAGAGCAGCTCACCATTAGGTCCCGCAATCTATTAGTTTGCAACAATTTCGAAGTGAAATTCTTTCCTCCGATCAAGAGTTTCTCTATAAGAATAGCTTATTGGTTTTATCATACTTATTCCAAAACTGAACTTGTTCCAGAAACTGCTAATTCATATATCAGCTTATCCCATAAGTAATGTATTTTTGCAGCGTGAGGAAATTAAAGAACGATAACTTACCTAGAACACTGCCGTTAAGAAAAATAGTCACCATCGGACTCCACAGCAATGACAGCTGTCTACCAGTTATTGAATCCAGAGTTTCTCCCAACCACATTTCTCGATCTTATGTTATCCCCTTCTTGCCCTGTATGGGCGCGCGTTATCACAGTAGATGAGCACCCTTGCGGTTAACCAGAGCAGGATGTTTCTCCAAAAATGCAGTCCGTAGGCTTTTAAGCTGCTGAAGTAGACATCTGCATTGATGGTCTAATTACGTGGCAAGAGCTCAAAATAGATGATCCCACGGATACCCCACCAAACTCTCAGCCTCACTTTGCAGGGGTGGAAATCCTGCTTTGGCACAGTTCCTGCGCCCCCCCCTTCATTAGGTACCTACTGTCGTTTGCGTATAATGTTATGGTAGAAGACCCACCATTCTGCCCAGAAATGGCTCACGTCTGTGACGGGTGAGCAGGGAACTACAGATGCCAACTCACTACTTCTTCTGTTGAGGTGATAAGGCATGAGGTACCCATTTTTTGAATTTCGACACACCAAAATTCCTGCAGATAATGGTGAACGGTCGAATGAGTGACACGGAGTTCGCTGGCCAGTTTTTCAACAGTTTGCATTTGATTTGTTGTCTCTTCACATGTTGCTGCACTTGTCTCCCTTCTCGTGGCTTACCGGTAAGGTTGGTGCCCCAGACATAAACCTCTGGAACCACCACTGACACTTTCGCACATACACGGCACCTTGACCATATACGGCATTGATGTTTCGTGCCGTTGTACTGGCTGGATGTCCCTGGTGAAATTCATACAGCACGACATGCCGTATGTGGTCTTCCGACACTGGCATGATCAAACTCAAGCCACATTTCTAAAACGTGTAGTAGACCGTTCTCCTTCTACACACTGCTGCACAATCAAGTGCCTTATAAGAGTCAGCTATGGTACATGCCGTCTACTTCACTATTAGCTCGTTAGATGGCGTCATTGCATCGATCATCGTACATACGACATTACTTATAGGATAACCTGATATAATATTATACTTTAACATAACAAAATCTAATAATTCTAACTATTACCAGTAGAACAGTATTTTCGTATCCTTGACTATATTATTCTTTAGATATACAGATACACTAACACAATTAGACTTTCAGACACAAATACAGCCTCGTACAAACGTTGGTACGTGATGTTGGGTGCACCTTTCGTAGAGATGGTAAAAATGTAGACGAATGAATAAAGCAGAATCAGTTACTGTAAAATTGACGTAGCGTCCTACCCTGAATTGACTAAATCGGTCAAAAAATGTAAATTTGGTTCATAGTTGCTTACGGATGATGAGCGACGTCTCTGCCGTTGTTTTTGTTTACTTTGTTTCACCTCAGAAGAATCGATAATTACACTAATGCTGTATTGATTCAACCACCAACTATACCATACAGGGTAATAAAATCGTAGGTAGGCAGCTTCTTCTACGAAATACGCAATCAAACATAGTCCAACACTAGCCTTACTGATGCCAAGAAGCTCATGGTATCCCAAATCAAATTGAAACCTTGTCGACAGTACTGTATATTCTAGATACAGCCCTAAAAGAAGAACTGGAATTAGACATACAATCCATAAAACGTCTGTGTAGAACATTTTTACGTAGATATTACGCTTGTAACTCGTAAGCCACACCCACAGTCCTAATAGTTTGGAATATTTCTGTGTTTTCTGGATTGTATATGGATAACCACAAATCTCACAGCAAGAATAGTTCCGCTCCATAAGCCATTTCTCAAGACAAGATAAGTGTACGTAACCCATAGATCCTTTGCAAAAACATGGAGATTCGAGAGGTTCAATAAATATTGAAGAAGAATCGCGGCAAATTCTGCAAAATATTAGACACAAAGATTGCCATCGTTCCACTACGTTAATGATAGAGTCCGAGAATTCTGTCAGATCATCGTTGGAAACTTCCAGAACTGCTGGAGCACTTATACTTCTACGTCTAGATCTAAGAGACGTTTCTGGTTTATCACGTTTAAAGAATATTTCTTCGACATTCACCGAAAAACGTGGTTCATCTTTGGCCCTATTACTAGTGATAACTTTCCTTTCCGTTTCATTAATAAAGTTCTCTTGATTAAGAGTGTGGAATCTATTATAGTTTGTTGTTCTCATAATAGCACTTCGTTCTTCTTTCCAATCATCAACAATAGGATCATCGATATAAGTTTCGTCAAAAGTATTCGATATATAAACCATATTACCATCACTAGTAGAGGGCTCTTTGGTGTCAGATTTTATCCCTGATGTTTCTAAAAATCCTCGAGATATTTTTGGTAACCTACAATCTCTTGACGTAGATGCAACAGTATACTCATCTCCGCATAACATGTTGTCAGGACTATAATTTATTGCATTGTATTCTAAACGGTACGGGGAAGCGCTATTATACAGTCCTTCTACATCGGAAGAGAGACTTAAATTCTCTGAACCTTCATGCGGAGAGATACAATCTGTTGGGAAAATGTTGTGGGAAGAATACGGTGTTCCTTGTAGACTACTGACACCTGTTGGAGATTCTTGTGGCATACTAGATGATTGAAAGGAATCATCGGGTAAATAGGCTCCTAATTCCTGCTGAGGAGCATCTGGCACATTATTTGTAATAGTAGATGAAACTACAAAAGTTTGGCTTCTCGAATGCGGAATATCATCACTGGAATCGGTTGGTGTTCCAGGAGATTCCGAAGAGTTGTTGCTCATTTCTTTAAGTTTTTAGTCTTAGTATTACTAGTTTGTCTCCATCACTTTAGACCAACGTTCACTAATTGTAATCATGGTAACTTGTAATTTTGACCTTGACCTTCAGTTGGACTAACAGTACCATTATTGGCCAAAAATTCTAGCGTTTAGGAGCAGAGATTACCATGGGTACTGATGTTTAATTGAACAATAATATGGTTAAGAACTAAAAATAACCATTCAATAAAAAATGAAAAGCGAGCTTAAGCCAAAACTTAGCAGAGATGATCTTGTACTCTTGTTTCCGTAGGTACTAGTAGATGCATCTGTCCTAATCTTGTTTCTCAATTTTCAAGCAAACCCTGTGTTGCTTATGGCAGGTTCATCGTGGCCCCGAGGAGCAGCGGTACCTAATCCGTTTTTCGTTTAAGTATATCTGGGGATGAAATCCGTAGGAAACTTGCTGCACTATGCGAGGACAATGTTTGTGCAGTAGAGAAGTGTACACAAATAGATCGAAAAATTAAAAAAATGTTTCACGTGTGTTAAGCAGGAAGAAAGAACCGGGCATCCAACAACGACCACAAACGTCAATAACATTCAGTGCGCTCGTGACATTGTTCTGTTTGACAGACGAGTGATTATTGATGGAGTTGCAAATTGGTTGCAAATTTTGTCTATTCATTCACAAGCGATTCGGGTTTTATAAAATTTGTGCAAGATAGATCCAACTTACAGTTTGCAGATTGCTTAGCAAACATCCTTGAAGCTTTGCCAGGAATCGCTATTGAACCTAACAAATATTGGAGAAATTCAACAATAAACAGTGCTCGTTATAGTGACATACTTGTTGACAGGCTAATGCCTGCCATTCGTATCAAGCATCGTGGAGTACTGTTAAAAGTTTTTAGCCTTCTAAACACCTCAGTCACATTTCTTACCGTTTGTTAAATAGGAATTATTCAGTGTCTCCTTTTCCTCTTCTCGGTGACCACCTCATAAGGACATGCGATACCCAACCTAATTTTGTCATTCCTTTTGACAGTTAAAGCTGAAGAAAATCTTTCTGATAACCCGGTTCATTATTTTAGCACGGACCATTTGATACTGATCTTTTGTTTTCTTTTAACTTTATTTATCTTTTTCATACAAGAAAGAACATTATAACATAAAGACATAACACACACTAGACATAGCTTGAGATCGCTCTTCTTTTGCCGTCTCAGTTCTTCTAGAAGCTCCTGAGTGTTTTTTTTATCAGTGCACCCAGAAGTATGTAAAAGAGAAATGTATTGTGTCTTGTTTGTCAGTGTTCTATAATTTGTTGGTGTTTTCTATTTATTCTAGCTAAACAACAAGTCTATTTCGTTACTTTCAATTATTCTCCTCTCACCTCTCAACAGATATTTTTCTCCACTACCATACGAATTTTGAACTTGTAACTAAGTTTGTTCCTATTTCAACTCTATATTAACTGTACTAATTTGTACTTTTGGATAATCTTCCTTCTCAGAGCTAAGTAGGTACTGGTAGCCATTTATAATCTTAGAATAGCTTTTCACGCAATAATAGGCCCAATAGTAACCATAGAAAATATAGTAATACCCAAAACAACCCCAAATTTACAAAGAAACAAGTGTGGTCAAACCTAGTCAGGGGACTGTGCAAGTATGCATCTAAGCTACCCCCAGGCTTTAGTAACGAGCATCCTATCTGGATGATCAATACTTAGTTTGAAAAATTGAGAGACCTTTCCAACAACACCTCAACCATCTTGCTAGTCCCAGTGATTCATAAGTTATAAATTCCCCTATGTCTGGAATCTCTCTTCCAATATGTATGTTCTATACGGGTGTGAACTTGTCTCGCCAAGACTTTTTCAACGACACCTCAAGCACTTTCCTACACCTTTCATTTACTCAGTTGAAAATTGCGCACTCCGAAACTCGGGACTCGCTCCTGTGATCTGAATTATCTGTACGGATTTAAACTCGTCTCACCGACACTTGCCAACCACACTTCAAACATCTGTATAGTTCCAGTAGTTGCTAAGTTGAAAATCCCCCACCTGTACTCGGGACCCGCCTCTGCAATCTGGATCGAAGATCGACTCTGAATTCGTCTCACCAATACCTTTCCAAAGACACCTCAACCATCTTTCTAACTGTAGTAGAGTATGCACCAAAATATACAGTACTGAAATGAAGAGATGAATAATATTACCTTCTTGTCATCTGTCAGTTTATTTCTCTTAAAAGAAGCCAACATTCACACTGCTAACATGTCGATTTATCAATGTATGCGTAATATAAGTGTTCAAAGTATGCACCGCCTCGCTGTAGACGGTGTTGATACCCAAACATATCCCGGAACATAATTTGCTGCAGACTCCTGCTAAAGGAAACGATTCGCGCGTAATGCAGGCACAGTTCTTGGCGGACCTTCACATTTGAACACAATCTTTTTTAAAATTCCCGCAAGTAGGCATCAGGTTGTTTAAGATCAGGGAAATGGGACGACCAATGGAGGGGAACTAATACTTAAATATATGAATACCTTTTCCTCCGTCGAGAGACCCGTATCAAAGAACGGCACAACACAACTTCATGTTTACCACTGGGAACACGTGCGACTGGAGCTCTGCCCCGTCGATAAATGCACATGCGATCTCGAGATGCTCGAGTATCAGGACTGTATATTTAGGCGCAGACCATAGTTCATAAGCTATAAATTGCCGCTGCCTATGGTACCACTGCTGCAATGTTTATGATATATGCGGGTTTGAACAAGTTTCGCTGAGACATTTTCAACGACACCTCAATCACATTCCTAGTCTTAATAGTTCCTGAATTGATAGTTGTTGACAGAGCGTCTGCATAAGGCATCAGGACTTGCTTCTGAAACCTAAGACGGTGCAAGTAAAATGAAAATACTACGCCGAAAAGTTTTTTTTATAAGGTCCGGCTTTTGCATGTTCTACCCAAACAAAATTATCAGTCTTTCTATTTTGGCACAGGGGCACACGGCACTTCTAATATTGAAAACTGTTTTTCTTTTTGACTGAATAAAATTGCATTTTAGACATATTTATTTTCCTTTTTGTTACCGTATAAATGAATAACAAATACCAATGTTCAGTGAACTTCGCACCCTACATTGGCAACAAAGGTCAGACTTGTACCATTCGCGAAACAACCAGAAAAAATAGTCAAATTTTGATATGACATTTTTGTCGAAAGTAAACTCGTAGTCAAATTTACCCCAGTTGACGATATATAGGCCCAGTTGCTCAAAACACTTTAACTCTCGGTTTACTTGATCTTCAAACTTAGTGAAGTCTCATTTCATTCCCTTCCTGCCACTTCGTGTTAATCCAGTCGAACTAGGTATCGAGTAATGTTAGTAACCCATGCGTAATATCTACGCTTTTAATTTATTCCAGATCAATAAAGTGAAGTATCAGATACCGAGCTCTCGCTCCGTGCTTTTCTCGTTTTTTAAATCGAATGCAGAGACAATCATTGCATACTAAATTTAATCAATTCCTAGTTCGGCTGGACTTACGACAGGTGGAGAAAAAGTAGTGGAAAGGATGGGTTAGTTTTCTATGACACGCATCCTAGGTTATATAAAACTCTGTTGATCCGTAGATCAAGATTAAGCAGGGATTTACTGTTGTACCAACATATATTCTAGATTAATTCAGGGTTAAACTAGAGATTTTGTAAATCTACGATGCTGCAAGATTAAACCTCGATTAATATAACTAAGCTCTTAGAAGATTGAAAACAGAAAACAAGAAAAAAGAAAGTATATACTCGTTATTACTTGAAGGATTCCACCGAATAATGCTGTATGGGACATTTCAGCGAATTTGAGGAAAAACTGATAAAACCTGTAGTATGTTACTGGACTACAAGGGGGGAAATAAAACATTATGTAAGCATATTGGGAATGTTTGAGCAATATCTTATCGTGCGTGTGGCTAGAGTGTAACCTTTAGTCGCATGGCAGGTCCCTAAAAATTTCTCCAGTAGAATAACGTTGTATGTGCAGAAGTATTATGGGGAATAGGAACACCAGCAAGTAAGGCTACAGTACTGGAATCTAATTTTATTTACTGGATGTGATACACCCAAATACGCACTAAACTGATCGTCGCATGGTAAGTTACTCTGATGCCAGTTCTGGAACCGAAAGAATAAAAAAAATAATGGATCGGTGACACGAAAACACACACTGCACCATGGAAAGTTACTATGATGCCAGTCTTGAATCAAAAGATAAAAGACAACCCGTTATACCAAAAGACTCACTTTACTCATCGTCACGTGGCAAGTCAGTGTAAAACTGTTTGTATTCCTCTTTCATGTACTGCAGCATATCCATCAGGTCCTCCTCCTCCTTATTCTTGGGTGTAGCGGGCCACGCTGCAAGACAGGTAGGTTCTCTGGAACAGAGAATGGCTGTAGTAAAGTTCCTTTTTTACAGGTGGTGTATCTCTCCCAAGGCGTCAGTATGTTGTGGCTTCCATGCACCTGGACAGCGGTTGGATCATCTTTAAGCAGCTTCATCCACATTGCCTTGGTGATCTTCAGTTTCGGGTTTCTTTTGACCGACGATTCGATAACAGCCAGATCCTTGAAATCACCTCCATCTGGGTAATCTCGAACGGGCGACTCATGCATGCTTCAGCTATCACGAACTTCCACTGACAAGTAAAGGTTCTCTCTCAACAATCGGGAATCCGGGAACTGCGTATATATTTAGATAGAGGAGGGTCACGAAGGAATACTGGCAAAATCTGTCGTTCCGACAGCAAAGGGTAAATCCAATATGGCCGCCCAAAGGTCATTTCAATCAACTTTTGCAAGCAACTTCGCACCCACTTCCCGTTGACAGATTGACTTAATATTTTGCAGACTGGTGTATTTCCAAATACAACACATTTGTTGGATCGAAATGTCTCGGAAGTTGGCATATTAAATCTAATATGGCCACCCAAAATGTCATTTTCTAAACGACTTTCATACCAAAATTCGTTTTTCTAGCACGAGTCGTTTAGCAAATGACATTTTGCCTGAATCTAACTCATTTGACCTACAACTTGTTTTTATATATTTTAAGTGAGCATTTGGCTGCCATGTTGGCTTCAAGGTGGGGACATTGTGAATAGTTTGTAATGTTTTCATAACCTACTAGTAATAATGCACCTTTACACCAAATCTCGGTTTCTCAGCACGAGCTGTTTGGTACAAGACTTTGAGCAGCCATATTAGATTCAAGATGGCGACATTTTGAACAGTTTAATACTTTTCGTAAACGTCTAGTGATACGTTACTTTCATACCAGAAGTCGTTTTTTTTAGCACGAGTCGTTTAGCAAATGACATTTTGGGGGGTCATATTGGATTCAATATGGCGACTTCCGAGACATTTCGATCCAACAAATATGTTGTATTTGGAAATACACCAAATTGCAAAATATTAAGGGTCAATCTGTCAACGGAAAGTGGGTGCGAAGTTGCTTGCAAAAGTTGATTGGAAAGACCTTTGGGTAGCCATATTGGATTTACCCTTTGCTGCCGGAACGGCAGATTTTGCCAGTATTCATTCGTGACCCTCCTCTATCTAAATATATGCGCAGTTCACGGATTCCCGATTGTTGGTAGAGAACCTTTACTTGTGAGAAGGGATCATGTCCTTGCTGATTTCCTTTCTTTTCTCTATCAGCGCGAAGTTCCTGTCACATGGCAGGAAACTGTGGACGGAACAGTTAAACTTTTGGTTGATTTCTGTGAAGTATCTCAGTCGCAGAAGATGGCAGCTTCTTTTCCCCACCACATTTGCAGGGGATGGAAGTTGGAATAGTCATACTGCCGAATACAGGATGCTGTTTCCGACAAACCTCTGCTAGCAGTCGATTCGTTCCAAAGCAACTTGTAGACCTTGTTGTGACCCATGTTGTGGATCCGAAGTTGTGGCAGAACTGTTGCTGATAGAAAATAGGCGAGTGGGTCAAAGTTGGGCAGAACAGAGCCTGCTGTATATCAACGAAGATGACGATGTGATGAGTGTTTTTAGCGGTAAATTCACCATCATCCCTGAGAACCCTATAACTTTGCTCAGCCCTTGTGTGATGAAGTTACCCGCAGATGTACCGCCTTTCTAGTTTCATTGTCTTCAGATGCAATCTTTACATTAACTTGATGAACAGCTGTTCACCATACTTGCACGTGTTCAAACGTGGAGTGCCAACTCGTAGGCTAAAGTCAGTCCCGAAGATTTCTTTGTAGAGTGACGTCTTAACCATTTTCTCTGGATACGTCTGCTTGAACATCTGTACTATCGTCAGCATTAATATATTTACATTACTTTAATGAACATGTGCGTGAAAGAGCAAGGGTTGGAATTTTTCTTTCTTTCAGAGAAAACAGTATATATCAAATAATTAAAAAAAACTTAAGAGAGTCACATTTCAAACACCAAAACAGGGAACCTAACGCTATTTTTACTATAGGTGAAACATTAGTTGAAATTTCTGAGAGGTGTAGTTTAAATTGTATAGTAAAAGAGATCCTTACCGATTACCAAGTAATTATTGTTTTTAATAAATCGAGTACAATACTCAAATGTTCTATTTATGTTTTGACTTTTCCTGTCGGGGGGAATATATAATGATATAACTGTTATTTTTGATTAGTAAATATTGTGTTTATGCTATAAATTTGAGTTTTCTGCTGGTACAGTTTGTTTTACTATTTGAGAATAAGTTGACTTTATGTATCGATTTGTATTGATCGTTTTTTCTTTAGCCACATTAATAGCTACATGATATGGTATATTGACTTTAGCCATAATATCATGAGCTTTTTGAAGAAATAACCGTTCAGAACAGTTTTGATTTTTTGTATCGTGTCCTGGATTTTTACAATTAATACAATGTTTATCCTTTATACAAGGATTGGGATGTTTTTCTGATCCGCAATCTGGACATCGCGAAGGATTTAAACATTTCTCCTTAATAGGTTCAAAATGAACAATTTAAGCATTGTATTACTTTTCGCTTTTTGAATTCTACATGTAATCTTACTTTTGACACTATTATATACTCAGGAAGTTTTTGACATTGAAGAGTTTATTCTATGAAAGTAGGATCGATTAATTTAGATGTATTATTTTCATGAATTACACGTTTTTTTGAGTCGTCTTATGTTGAGTACTGGAAATTGACATTCAGTGGTTTTTTTTAGTTCTTCATCTGTTACATCAAGTGGAACGCCATATACAACACAGCTCCGCTGAGTTAGCATTTTAGGAATTTTTAAAGTAACATTCAATTTGTCATGTAATTCATTATTCATTGCTAACGCATTAGATTGTTTGGCTGACTCAAAGTAAAGTTTAACCTTAGTTCTACCTAGTGGCACAATTTCTTTAAAATGAAGTCCTTAACCTCCTATATTTTGATTCGTTGAGTTATGAAGGATACAGATAAATGGTCCGGTGTTATTTAAGTTATATAAGTTTATATTATTATAATTGACCGTGTGGTATTCTTGAATTGATAGCTTTGGATTTTTTACTACTTTACAAATATCATTTGCGTTACCTGAGTCCTCTAATAAACCTCTTTTTTTTTCATATTAGATTTTGTAGTGTCTGATGAACCTTTATCATTTAAAAATTAGCATCGGTTTTTGTTTGTCATTATTTTGTTCATTTTGAGCTCTTCACTTACTGAAATTAGAGCTTGGCCACAAAGTTGTCTCTCCTGCGTCGAGTTGAATTTAAGTTATCACCTGGAGTAATTTCTTTATTTTTATACCTGTGGCGGGGTAGGGAAACTTCACTTTATCCACTTTGTCATATAAATTACCTTTGAATTGATCAGAATTTTCTGATAAGTTTTGTTCTATGTTTTCAATATTTATCTCCTATCTGATTCTTCTTTAATATTGTCTGAAGGTAAGTCTGTAAAGTTACATTTTCATTATAATTTACAACGTATTCTGTAGAAGGGTCTAGAACATGCATTTTTTCATGTGGATTTTTGATACTAGTGTTAAGGTTTGTAAGGATTTAAAACAACATATTTATCACTATCTAACATGTACTATGAAGTTATGCGTAAATATAGTAATTATAATAATAATTAAACATTAACATGCACAGTTTTAAGATTCTTTTAGAATAATATGTGTGTTTGCTGTGTTGATAAAACAAAACACTATCGAGTCTCTATCTCGAAGTTTTTCTATATTACCAATTCCTTTTCCATGTCACAATTATGTTCACTATTTCAAAGATGAATCACACAGATTTAACAGTATTTGTAATAAGGTTTAACTATTATAATGCTTCGTAACTTAAAATGATTGCGACACACTTCAATATTTCAACCGTGAGAGACGCCATCTTTCATCCTCTCCTTGAAGATGTTCAACTAGCGAAGTCTATCCCAAGAATCTTAAAGCATAGGTCCGCACGAGAAGGACATAAAATATTAAAAAATAAAAACCGTTAAAGAAAAAATCAGCGAAACAATGAAAAAGAAAGTGATTAATCTTGTAAGGCGAGCGAGCATTATTATGTAATATTTATATTCTTATTTATTTATTTATTTTTGTTACATGCGAAAGCTTTTAAAAAGGAGAAAACAACAAGAATTTAGTATATTTATAATATTTTGCGTATTGCCAACATTTTAGTAGAATGCCGTAGTAGTTCGGCTGGTTGTCAATAGGTGTCCTTACTTTCTTAACATGGTGACAAGCAGAGAAACGATATGATGAGGTATTGAAAACTAATTTTATACTTTGGAATAACGGTACAGCAATATTTTATGGTGTTTGTCATTAATTAAGCATTTAACTGTAATAGTTTAAATTATTTATTCTTTGTTGTTGATTAGCAGTCATGATTGA
>JAGDQP010053420.1:0-13566 GCA_022664845.1 Lepisma saccharinum | reverse complement strand
TGATGAGTATGTTTACCTGGGCCAGCTCAAGACATCGAATGTCAAGTTGACTAATGAAATATATAGAAGATGTAATATGGCGTGGTATTTGTTTGAAAGACTACACTTTATTTTCAAAAGCAAACTACCATTATGTCTCCAGCATAAAGTTTATCAATGTGTCTTACTTGTAATGATGCACTGCTGTGAAATTTGGACATTGAATGCGGAAACGACACAAAGACTGGGCCGGATTTACCACCAGGTCCCTTAGGCCCGGGGCCAGGGGCGCACATTTAAATGAAATATGAAAAATCGCCATTTAAAACGCGAATCAAAATCTACTTAGAAAACATTTTGCAGGGGAGCGCTAAACATTATCGCATAACTGACTTTATGTAATTGAAATTTACGTTAATTTGCATTAGAAATATAAAAACAAATATTAATACTTATAATAGGGGTATTATTGATTTCTACTTTTGCCTCTGTAGACATCAATAACTAGGTATTTTTATTAAATGCTACATGTAGAGCATGGCAGTAATGTACACCCCAGACAATGGGCAACAAGTGTTTTGTGTTGAAGCACTCTATATGTATGAAGGCGTAATTTACGCGAGATTTTTCGATATGAAGAAAACTTAAGTGTCTTCATCTTTGCGGGGGTGGGAGGGCAATGAGTAGGTACCGTTTTTCCGAATCCTTCTACCGACCGTCCTGACTGACAAGTAAAGGTTCTTTCCCAAAAATCGGGGATTCGGTAACTGCATATATTAATATATTATATATTTATATATCCGGCATATATTTAGATAGAGGAGGATCACGAAGGATTACTGGCAAAATCTGCAGTTCCGACAGCAAAGGGTAAATCAAATATGGCCGCCCAAAGGTTATTTCAATCAACGTTCACAAGAAACTTCGCACCCATTTCCCGTTGACAGATTGAATTAATATTTTGCAGACTGGTGTATTTCCAAATTCAACACATTTGTAGAATCGAAATGTTTCGGAAGTCGCCATATTGAATCCAATATGGCCACACAAAATGTTATTAACGACTCGTGCTAGAAAAACGAATTTTGGTATGAAAGTACAGTATCACTAGACGTTTACGAAAATTATTATTAAACTGTTGAAAATTTCGCCATCTTGAATCCAATATGGCCACCCAAAGTCTGTTACTAAACAGCTCATGCTGCAAAACCGAAATTTGGTATATAAATGTGCATTATCACTTGCAGATCATGAAAACATTACAAACTATTCACAATGTAATGTTATGAATTCACAATTCAACGCACCTTGAAACCAACATGGCGGCCAAATATACATTTAAAATATATAAAAATAAGTTGTAGTGCAAATGAGGTAGATTCAGGCACGTCTAGGGATACTGTACTTTCATACCAAAATTCGTTCTTCTAGCATGAATCATTTAGCAAATTAGATTTTGAGTGGCCATATTCTATTCAATATGACGGCTTCCGAGTCCTTTTTGATCCAACAAATGTGTTATATTTGGAAATACATCAGTCTATAAAAAAATAAGTCAATCTGTGCAAAAGTCGATTGGAATGACTTTCGGGTTGCCATATTGGATTTACCCTTTGCTGTCGGAACGGCAGATTTTGCCAGTATTTCTTCGTGACCTTCGTCTATCTAATTATATGCGCAGTTCCCGGATCCCCGATTGTTGGAAGAGAACTTTTACTTATGAAGTTTTTCAGATATTCCTTCAGTTTCACCACACGAACGCCAGGGTGGAACTTAAGGCACCGGCAGCTACCCTTCCGTACCTTTCCCGGCCATATCCTAATATAGCTAAAGACTAAACATTTCTCAAATAACCGAAGCTTTTTTTATGACAGTAGAAACAAGCCTAATTTTTCTCTAACTTCACCTGATATCTTTAGGAGATAATTATTTCCGAAGATAGAGCTGTCTATGTATTCAACGTGGTGAATGAGTTTGTAGTATTGTTTTTGTCCATTGCTATAGAGTTTATATTCTGAAGTTGCTAGATTTTAGGAGCGAAGTTATCTTTTTAAAATTTCTTTATGGTCTTTAGGCATCTAAGGCTCAGCCTGGGATAAGGGAGTGGAAATGATGTGGAAAGGTGTCGGTCAGAGCATTTGTCTCATGTGACTGAGGAAAACCATGGGAAAACCTCATTCAGGATGATCGGCTACTGGGTTGAACCCACGACCTCCCGAATACTAAGCCAACTTTCTATCACTTAACGACTCCTGCTCGGTTTAGGAGGGACGTATTGATGGGTGGACGGGTATACCCACGGAGGTTCAGTCAGGCGATCGGAAAGTCCGGCCGTTGTCGGTTTCATGACATATGTAGGAGTTGTAAAGCTACGCTGGGCTGGTTTGCTACATAGCGAACGCAGCGATTTACAGACTTTTAATCGATACACAATATACATATTTACCACATTGGAATACTATACACACAGTATTAGTTAAGTATTTTCATAATTGAGTAGGACGAAGACAACCTAAATTTGATGGTTTATATCATATAATTGAAGGTAACACGATTCACACTCCAATCAGATTCTAGATTTCCAAGTAATTAATTTTCTGTATCTACACACACACAGAGTCGGAGTGAAGAATGGGTAAAGAAGCATAATTTTAGGCAACGTTAACCAGAGGTGGATTTCGGTTTCATTTTTTGGCCTGGCCTACTCCTTAGCGGAAGAATATACTGCGTGGAAGGAGAAGGATTACATCGGCGACGACTGCGGGCGCAAGGGGGCAGTTGCCCCCACTTTTTTCGCGCATTCGACTATTGAAGAAAGACACAGAAATTCGTCTTTAAAATCTTAAATAAAAGGGAAGAAATATTTCCTCATTCTCGAGTAATTTATCCCCCACCGACCATACTACCAAATAAAGTTAATTTAAAAGAAGTTTGTGTCATTAGCTCGCCTTATTTTCTCGATTATTATCACATGTTACAAAATCAATATTTTTATGCTTATTCAAGTCTAACCGTTGCAAAGTTGTTTTAGAACTAGCAGAAATTTATGATCGTAACTGAAAGAATATATTTCTTGCTGGCCGGTTGTTGAATATGCTAGTTAGGCCTATCTGCATAGGCCTATCAGTAGTCATTATTTGTGAATAATATAAATATTATAACATTATTACTTTTCAAAATAAAGTGCTAATTTACAGAAAAAAAGGGGCTCGATTGGTAGTGCGCTCAACTCTGGTGCTAGAGGTCGTAGGATCGATACCTGCTCATGCCATGTGGGCTCTGTAGTGGACAAACACTGTGTGCGTGAGTTTCTCGGGGGTTCTCTCATTTCCTTCCACTTCCTTCATTCCACCAAACAATGTCACCATCATCCATCCGTCTTTAGCCAAAGTTGCCTAAAGGACTAACATTTAAATCCAAATTTCATTCCGGCTCTTTTCGATTCTAGCGGGGCACTACTTCGGGTCACGAAATTTCGGATATTGTAACTGAAGTTCTTGTAACTGCAGTCTTCATTATTTTCTTGAGTTACGTGTGATGCAGTAAAAGTAAACAATTCTGCGTGAAAATTTTTGGATTGCTGCTAAAAATTGACTCGGTTTAATTTTTTCGTCAGGTCAGATTTTTTTTCTGTTATGCGCAATACAAACATACTGCAAAGAGTACTTTATTATCAAACCCTCTGCTTATTTGTTCTCTCTACTGATTTAAATTCCGTTCATACTCGCTAAATCAAGCTATCAGTATATCAGAACCTCGCGGACTGCGCCAGGTTGGCCCAATTCTACATCCGCACTTTCGGCCAGATCTCGACCAGACGGAAAATCGGGACGCTCTGATCTTATGAGGCAGAAAGGTGGGTGACGAAATAATCACCCACTTTTCCAGCGATGCGCTGTGGTTTTTGGTCGGACTCAAGTTGAGCCCAGAAGTTTGGATGTAGAATTGAACCGTAGCGAACTAGCTTGAGATCGTGCCCAAATGGTGGGCTGTTACTAGGTCTATCCTGAGTACGAATGACGCACGATCGTAAGGTACCTGTTTCCACCGAACAGGCAAACATGATTACCTGCATCTGAAACATTAATGAGACCATAGTTTCACCTGTGCTTGTGGCTATGTCCGTAGTCTGTCACAATACTTGTGCATTCCGACGAGCGACTGGTGCTACTTGTTCCTTGGCATGGTAGCCAATATTCAAGGCATGGTGACTTGAACACGTGACTACTGTGCTTCTGGAACGCTAAAAATTAAAATGTCTATATGGAGCAGGGTTACATTGTGTAAAGTCCTTGCTTTTATGATGCGAAATAAAGATATGATCAGAAAATTTAAATAAAGTATATCTACAAGAAATTACGTCGCATCTTGCTGAAGTAAAGTGTACCTGATGTTTCTTCTGTAGTTTTTGTACAACCACTATTGCAATAGAAATTGATATAGATATAGGGCCATCTATAATTCTTAATAAAGTATTGTATTGTATTTAGAAGCAGTAGGATATTAATACTGAAAGTGCCTTTTAGTTGCTCATAATTTATGTGGAAAGGTCTGGTTTTTATTTACTGTATGTAGGAAGTTCAAAGCTGCTAAACATAGAAGTATCTGAGTACACTTTACTTTACGGGACGAAAAAATGTAATCTTTTAAACGTGTGTGGATGTGTTATAACAGTGTCGAGTCATAGAAGTATTAAATTAGAGTGAAGTAGCGAGAACAACTTGGAACTACTTGGCTGCTTCCATGTTGGTGAGCGAGCACATTAAACCGTGTATTATTAGCGAAAAGTACTTGGAACTACTTCGCTGCTTCCACGTTGGTGTGCAAGCACATTAAAGCCTGCATCACATATAATAAAAAATCTAACATTTTACCCGCCTTTACTTATTCAACATTGTGGAAATAATTTTTGTAGCAAATCACGTGTCATTCGTAATACGACGTAACGCTATTAATATTCCTCCTCATCTCTACAATCTGCATGTAGCTTGTCCAATGAACGCAAATAAATCTATCCCGCCATGTTTGTTATGTTGATCAACTTAAATGCATATCGTAAAGAAACTGTCTTTAGGGCGCCTTAATTGCCATTGCAATGCCCAGAGTCACTGAGTCTGGTGCCGTTACTGGTATATTTAATTTATTAGGTAGAAACAGGTAGAGCAATGAAAGGTTCGTATGGTCTTTATACCTTCACCTTTTATTACAAAATTTACAAGTCCACTAAGTTAATATAAAGAGTCTCCCGTACAAAACTATTGGAGACATATTGTTGAGCTACATTCGTATCTCAAATTACTATCTTTCTCTTCCATACGGTTCCATGTGTTGCGGTTGACGTTGGCCCAGACAACGGCTGTTGTCTGGCTGAGAAAGAAAGCCCTTAGCTTGTAGCTGGCTGGGGCCATAAGGAAAAGTCCTATCTCATAGCAGATCAGGACTTGGGGGATTTATTGCCTATCTCGTAGCAGATCAGGCGGGTAGGAAGTTGGCCCATCTCGTGGCAGATCCAGCCGGTTAGGTAGGGTGGTCCATCTCGTAGCAGATCGAACCAGGGAGAGGGAGAGGAGTTGGCATGACTATATCCGGGAACGATAGAGCGATTTCTGGTGAGCTCCGACGCCTTTTTATTCTATTCTGGACTGCTGACTCTTCAGTTTCCTGGTCGTCGTCTGCATCTTCGGCTATCTTCGGTTGATTGTTGTCGACTCTCTCCGTATACTATTACTACCATTTGTTTTGATAGTAGAACGTGTGTTTTTACTCTTACTACGCACTACTATTTATTTACAAACAAAGAGCACGTGGATTGTCGTATATTACAATAGCGCAATCCACTCCACTTTACAGCCCCCACGGGGTTGTAAAAAATTGCTGAGCAGGCAATGTTTTCACTAATACGCTGTGTACGCTAAATTTTATTAGCACTTTAAAAACAATGTGGTCCCCACTATAAGAGAAGATTTAGGTTGGTGATGAACATTATTGTAGTAACTTCCCCTATGTATATTTTTTCATTTGTAAGCTGAGTCGTGCGTTCGTACACAATCGGCTCCGAAAAAAAGACTTACTTGTAAGCAGGATCTTGCTTCGAATGCAGTCATTTCCCTCAAACGTAAAGTGATGGGGATTGAAGTATTAATCATACATTAATACGTAAAGGTGATCTCGTTCAATGAGTAGAGTTCTTGAAACACCTTTGCGGCATTATTTATGTCCGTTATGAGGATTGCTTTCACCACAGTTGACGGAGATTGTCCCCTTTGTTTCGGTAACACTTGCCATGAGTGAAAAACCAGCGAAAAGACAGTCCATTTTTGTGGATAAGTTTGTACTATGTTTTGTAGTAAACATAATGAAACAATCAAGTTCACTGCACGAGGTATTTGAACTTTGGTTATTAACTTCACTGCAAAATGCTGACATTAGTCTTTTCATGCACTGGTCATTGTTCTAGAAAGTTACCGATGTCAGTCTCACCATGCGAGTACGAGTGAACAGTAGGTTGCTAAAGCGTGTTTTTGTGTTCTTAGAAAAGAAACACACTATCGTTATATCAAAAAGGTATTAGACGCTTATCTCTATATAAAAGGTACGAAAGTTAAGTAAGAAAAACTATTTTGTCAATTAGTGACACTGGTCGACGGGTACCATTTCGTTATAAAAAGCTGTGTTGTGCAGTTAAAGTTCAAAAAGTTGGTAAATCCGAAGAATAAACGAGTGGTGTACTTCACTGTGTACTAAGGTGAGTAGTAATTGTAATTATGATACTTTTTCTAGTTCTTCTCTTTTCGCCTTTTTTCCCTTTTTTCTTCTTTCTACGCTAGAAAATTGTGTGGCGAAAATGACTTGCAACTTAGTTCTTTTCAATGAGTAAGGGTATCGTCGTTTGCTGACACATCACATCATCGCGGCTTGATGCGTGGCCTGATACACTTGCCATGACGTCTCGCGAGTGTTTGACCCGAGCATGAACTTCTTGTCGAGGTAGCGTGTCATTACAAGGTCAAAGCATTTCCTCCTGACTGAGATGCAGACTAAGCGGAAGGAAAATTCTGCTGACGCACATCTGTATCCGTAGTACTGTTATTCATTTCTCAGCGTATAGAATGTTCGCTGTTTTCTTTTCACTTTAATAATTATATTTTTTGGAACCCGAATTTGTTTCTTAACAGTGTTTTTGGACATAATATGTCGTTATTTGACAGGTTCTTTCTATTATAAATAGTAACACTTTCGAGTTCGCTTTTTGGGGTCTCTAGTTCGAAACCTCATTATAGCACTGTTTCACTAAACACTATTGTTTTTGTTAGGTATCATCGATACAGAACATTTCGACACTATAAAGTATTTGTAGGTGAAAGAGATATGTTACATAAAATGAGTTGTTCTACCTTCAGGTATAGTCTTTTGTTCCTTTTAAAAAAAACCGACGCGTTTATTTAAGTTCAAATAATAGCTCCACCACGTAAGGAAACTTTCTGTAGGTTTCCTTAATTGTCATTGCAATGCAAAGAGTCACTGAGTCTGGCGCCGTTACTGGTTTATTTAATTTATTAGGTAGAGACAGGTAGAGCAAGGTAGAGCAATGAAAGGTTCGTATGGTCTTTTATCCCTTCACCTTTTATTACAAAATTTACAAGTCCACTAAGTTAATATAAAGAGTCTCCCGTACAAAACTATTGGAGACTTATTGTTGAGCTTTATTCGTATCTCAAATTACTATCTTTCTCTTCCATACGGTTCCATGTGTTGCGGTTGACGTTGGCCCAGACATCGGCTGTTGTCTGGCTGAGAAAGAAAGCCCTTAGCTTGTAGCTGGCTGGGGCCATAAGGAAAAGTCCTATCTCATAGCAGATCAGGCGGGTAGGAAGTTGGCCCATCTCGTGGCAGATCCAGCCGGTTAGGTAGGGTGGTCCATCTCGTAGCAGATCGAACCAGGGAGAGGGAGAGGAGTTGGCATGACTATCTCCGGGATCGAAATAGCGATTTCTGGTGAGCTCCGACGCCTTTTTATTCTGTTCTGGACTGCTGACTCTTCAGTTTCCTGGTCGTCGTCTGCATCTTCGGCCATCTTCGGTTGATTGTTGTCGACTCTCTCCGTATACTATTACTACCATTTGTTTTGATAGTAGCACGTGTGTTTTTACCCTTACTACGCACTACTATTTATTTACAAACAAAGAGCACGTGGATTGTCGTATATTACAATAGCGCAATCCACGGTACTTTACAATATTTAGCGAAATAATAATCTATTCAAGTAACTTTGTGTTCTCCGGTCATGTAATTTTTCCTCGCCCCCCCAACAATATCAAAGAAATATTCACGCACCAGAAGTAATAAATTGACACAAAACAAATATTTCTATTTTAGTCCTTTTGAAATGACCTCGTATACACGAAAGTGATTGGAAGAACTTGTAGAAAAAGCGTTGGTATTGGCTGATGTGTAGGTTATATGGCAGCCAGCTATTGTGATATATTTTACCGTATGTTGCCTTTATACCACCTACAAATATTTCACCTACCGATGGTTAGCAATTCAAAATCAGTTACGAATAGCCACATCATAATTATTTACGTAAATATGTACTGAGTACATGCAAATGGAAGAATACTAAATGGTATCACTTCGTGTTATGAATAATATAATTTGGTCCAAAAACCGCGGATATATTGTCGTTGGGCGAAGATTGCTTCGTTAAAGTGGGTGCAGTTCCGAAGCTGGTGGTTTTCCCTTTTTGCAAAATTTACAGCAGGAATGATATATTTGTCTGACTTGGAAACATGAGATTGGCGTTAAAAGAAGTGAATAATTATTGCTGTGAAGTGGGAACTATATCGTAGAAAATAATTTATATTTGTTACAAAGTGACATATCTATTTCAAATACTGCCGTTTCAGATTTTATTACGAAATCTGGTAATACCATTTTGAGGTGAGCCGTTTTTGTTAAGAAGCCATTGTTAAAAGTTTTATAGACTAAATGGTAACCTGACTTTTTGATACTGGGGATTTCCAGAATAATATCAATATTAGCGATTAGGATCAAAGGCTAGTAAAAAAATCTTGGAACTTTGGTAGAATATTCCAAGGTCCTCTACGATTAAAGAATTACTTAAAATTGGATGGTTCTTAATTATTTCCGCTGGCAGCGAGGGTTTGATTATAACATCATTGACTGTGTTTTGTAATAAGCTTTGTAAAATACTGTCGAAATGATTTTCGAGAAGTTGAAAATTCTGCAGAGTGATTAGAAAACCTTCATTTGATGTTGTTGTACAGAGAAGTTGCTATGCTCTTGCGATATTGCCTTTTCTACTGCATCTGTAATATTTTCGACTATGTAGGTTAGTTGATATTGGCTTTGTTTGATTAATTGTATTTGATCATTCAATAATTATTTTGCTGTCGTAATTGATTGACTGCATTTTTAAGTTTGTGCGTTTCATACATATTATATCCACCTAATGCAAAGTTCGCTAACCCGCCTAGAATTGAAAATAACATTCGTTTATGTCGTTTTACACATCCTATTTTAAGATCGCATGGTATCGTTTGAGAAATTTTGTCCACGAATTGTATCTCTCGTTGGTGCATAATTTCTATTAGTTTTTCGTATCCAGTACAGCTATCATTTTGGAGGTGGGCTGCCGAGAAGTCTATGTGAAGACGAAATGGAATTAATTCTGCATCTTCTTAATTGATCATTGCTTCTATTTTTCCCATTGATATTCCGTTTTGTTTGATGATTATTTCTGCTTTGCCATCAAGGCAGTATAGTAAACTGCCTAGTAGAAATATAAATGCTGAGGTGTTCATCTCGGTGATTGCCCTGGGATTCGTTGGCCTCCCTGCGGGACAAAAGAATGATTTATGTAATAAGCATAATTGTTTCAAGTTTAGTATTGTACAATATGTTCGTGCAAGTGAACAAGGATTACTTGTCTCGTATTAATAACTTTCTAAAAGATCGTTTTCACGATTCAACGAATCGAAGACAGATAATACGCGCCTTACGTTACTTGCGCGACAGTACGGTGGATGAAGAACGATTGTTTATTCAATTGTCTACCCTCTGTCGAGATTATCTGCTGGTCTTGACTAATAACGACTGGGCCACTATGCATTATTTAAAGAAATGGGGAAGTGGTCAACGAAGTGTTTCTTTCTATGTGGATTAGGTATGTATACAATTTTCTTTTCCCTCTTCCTTTTTTAGAAAGAAAATTTGTCATATGTTACGTGCGAACTACTATAGCATTGAAAATCGCCGCTAGTTAGCGTCTTAATCAGTGTCTCTTTCTCTTGCCTAGTGAGTTACGTAATCTGCCGTGATTATTTGAAAACTTAATTGTCCCCGTCCTGAGTACTTGCTCCTGATTGTTTTTTTCGTTCTCTCCTTCTTATTGAATAAGTTATTTGTTACGAGCTTCCCTTTTTAACCAAATGGTAGTCACTACTTATTGCTTATTGTTCTCATGGTAGAATTGGATTATATCTGCTGAGATATCCTGAATCTTTTTGCGAAATCCGTCCGGAAAACGAATTCTGTATACATTTCTGTTCAGCTTTTCCCGTATGATGCACTTAGTAACGTAATGTGAAGTCCACATTTCAGGACGTCCGATCTTTCTTTTGGGAAAAAATACCTTGACCTGAGAGCCAACTGGAAATTCAATTTGTTTGTGGGTTTTGTTATAAAATCTTTTTTGCTTCAAGAATTGTTTGTAAGTAATATTTGCGACCTTCTCTCTCACTTTTGGTAGATCTTCCGTGGGTATTTGGGTTAGAGGACTGATGTTGAATGCACAATCTGTAGCCGTCCTCGGATTATAACCGCAAAGTAGGAAGAGGGGGGCCTCGTAGTGAGGTCGTGTATGGGAATGAGCTATAGCTGAGGACTGCCTTCTGCAACATTTGGGGCCAATTGTACATATATTTCTGGACCATATGTTTAAGTATATTCTGAAGGGTCTTTATAGCTCTCTCCACAATCCCGATTGAATTATGGTTTAACGCAGGGTTATACTTGAGTTCAATGTGGTATTTCTGGGCGAGTTCTTTTATAGCATTACTTGTTATAACTGGATACAAATCAGGGTGCAAAACTCTCGATAGCCCTATAAACATGAATAAAACGTCTTCTCGTCTTCTAGGAATATAGAAATAGACTGCCCATTGAGATATTCAGTTATCTTTCCTGTCATATGGCGCGTGGCACATTCAATTAACACTTTGATGTATAATTTTTTTCCTTTGTATGATATGGGACAGCAAGTATGGCATGTCATCTCCTCACTTATTTTTTGTAGTGGGTGGTGAAGTAATTCACCATGTTTTTATTTTTTTAATTTCTGATAGCTGCGACATTGACTGCTATATAAACTAATTAGCTGTTTCATCTTCGGGAAATAATATTTTTGTACACTATGTTTGTATACTTTGGTTACTCCAAAATGGCCGCTAATGGGACTCGCATGTACTTCTTCAAATAGCTTTCTTGTCAGTGTCTGTGGTATGCACAAGAGATATACTTTGCCGTGTCGTGGTCGCTTTTGTACTCTATAAAGAACTTTGTCCTTAATAGTGTATAAATGTGCTGCTCTTATTGCTGTGCATGGTATTGGTTCTATTACATGTAGCGCCCTTATTATACCAGAAAAGAAAGGATCTTTTTCTTGTTCAGTAATTATGATATCGGTCGAGATATTATGCTGGATGCAAAAATTGTCTTACAAAGTATTGGAACGAAATACTAAATCTTGTTCAGAGGTGTCAACTATATCAGTAGTGTTTAACCTGTTTGCTATAGTTTTATGTTTTCTTCTTCTTCTTCTTCTTTCAATTGTTTGTCATCGATATCCTTTTCAATGTCGGACGGTTGTTCCAGACGGCTTATTATGTCTGCAGGCTGTTCTTTTCCTTGTCTGTGGCGTACCTCAAATTGAAAGTCTCTAATATATAATCTTATACGCTCAAACTTACCACATTTGTCGGGCTGGTTCTGTAAATTAATCAATGCTTTGCTATCGGTAAATAATATAAAGTGCTTGGCCATAATGAAGTACTTATACTTCCGAAGACAATACAAAATCGCTGATAATTCCTGAACCCAGGTGCTGCTTTTTTTTCAGTCTTTGACAAGCGTCTTGAACAGTATGATGCAACTTTTTCTATGTCAGTCTTAGGATCGTATGTTGCTAATATTCCACCAACTTGTACCTTACTGTTGTCTGCATAAACTCTAATTTCTAAGTTGTCATGAAAGTGATGCAGATCTGGTGCATTTAGAATGTCTTATTTTAATTGACAAAAGACCTTTTCCATTTCTTCAGTCCAAGAAAATTTAGTTCCTTTTGAAAAAGCTGCTTGAAGAGTTTCAATTTTTTCAGTGTATCTATCCATATGATGCCTTATAAAAGAGGGAAGTCCGAGAAAAGATCGCAATTGCCGTTTAGTTCTAGGGCGGCCGAATTCTTGTATCTTTTTGGCGAATTTTGGAGAAACCATATTCTTCTCTCCACTTACTTTATGACCCAGTACATTTAATTCTGAGTAGAAGAGGTGACCCTTCTGCGGCTTCGGTCTGAAATTATGTTTCCTTAATTTCTTTGGGAGAAGTTTTAACGATTCCATATGTTGAGGTCCGGAGAAATCGCTGACTACGAGTTCATCTGCGAATGATGTGATAGTATCGGGTAAACTTTGTAATATCATTCTAGTTGCTATGGACAAAGATTGGGCACTATTCGCATGACCCATGACGCACTTTTTAATTGATTAGTTTTTCCTCTTGTGTGGTACTTCGAAGGACATGTATTTCCAGCTACTAGGATGTAACTTTAATTGAAAATAGCTGGCTGATGATATTAGAGTTTTTCCTCCTAAACTATTCAAAACATCTTCCGAGCTCTGAAATGGAATAGCCAAATATCTAGGATATTTGTTACAAGCCTGTAGATTTAACACCAAAACGGAATTATGTAGAATTAGGTTTACGAACCATCAACATATGAGATGAAAATTCTCTTGTGCTTGTTTCCCTAATTATATTTGCTTTTAGTAAATCTTCTAGTTGGGCGCGTAGAGCAATTGGAACTGGAGGAGAACGTTTGTGAAAGGTAGCTGCTTTGTCTATTATTACATGGTGTACATAACCCTTAAATGACTCTATGTCAATTGGAAAATACGAAAAAGTATCTCTGTACTTTATAAAAGTTTGTGAATTTGTTTTTTTTTAATTTTACGTCCAAATTAGGATTTATATCAAAAGCAGAGATGTCAAAGTAATTTTTTGTAAATTTTAGTCTATTTTCTATTTCTTGTTTCGTCCTAAATTTATAGACATCATCTAAATCCTCGTTCATTACGTCTTCAATTTTGAGAGAAATTTCTTCCACATTTTTTTCAGTGTATGCTACTGAAGTGTTGTTTTAATTTAGTTTCTTTGACGTCGGGTTAATTACAAGTATCGTGCAGTCATCGACAGGCATTTTTAATTATAAGTTTCTAAACCCATAATTGTCACGTAACGATTGTAACAAATGATGTATATATATATATATATATATATATATATATA
>JAGDQP010053419.1:0-13566 GCA_022664845.1 Lepisma saccharinum | reverse complement strand
TGAAGGCAGTTTCAGTGTACTGGTGCGCATATTAAATGCGTAGTGACATTTTTTCTTACGTTTGACCCACATAGCCTCTTGACTCAAATAGCCCCGGTCTACCGTATGTATGAGAGGAAAGAAGGTGACACAAGAAGATAGAGAAACGCGAGAAGAGTTTTCTGGAAGAGGGCAAAAACCAGAATATGAATTACTGTATATTCTGTGAAAATTCCAAAATCGGTTCAATCTACAGATTTAACTTTGCAATTTGAAGAGCTTTATACAGATTAGAAATTTGGAGGTCTGACGTATTACGTCCAACATACTCCGAATCTCCCTAAGGAAAAGGATAAAATTATTATAGAACTAAACGAAAGTCGAAAGCACACCATGGTTTTATAAAATTTACTCTTCTAGTAAAGTAGTTGCCCTAACAAATAGATTACTTTCTCAACATGTAATATTTCCAGCTCATCATAATAAAATATACATTTCCGAAACCCCCATACTGTAACTGTTCCGAAGAACAACAAACAACAGAGATAAGTCATATAATTTTCCAATAAAAGAAATCTTCGTTGGCTCATACCGTCGTACTGTCCCACTAAAAACTCTGTACAGACTTGAATTTCCTTTTCCATTTGTTGTTAGTTCCCTAATTTTCCCACCTAATATGAAAATAAGTTATTTACTTTCTAACCTTCTTACATGAAAAAAAGACTGTAAAAATATCTACATAACCCTTTTATCAAAGTTTATATCGTTTCTGGTTCATCAAATGAAGACTGTTCAGAAAATCTTTTACATTTCATTTACAAATAATGTTGAACTAAATTCTGTTGCATTGTATCACCATCACTTATCAAATTCAAAAGCACAATATCACATCTACTCTCAAAACTGGGAAGACATGCTTTATTGTAATGCTCAGTAGTTTTAATTGTAAATTAAAATTGAGATAATATTTAACATCAAACTTTATTAACTATTGAAGAAATGATTATTTGCTACAAGTTTAATATAATATAAAGGAATATTGAATAACAGAAAGCTTTGCAAGAATAAACTTAAAATAATAATGAAATACTCCCATATAAGATTACGGTGACATCGTTATTATTATTATTATTATTATTATTACAGACTTTTCTTTAGTTTACAATGGTTCATGGGGTCCTCAAATTTTGCAACGTTAATTTAATTCATTTCTCGACGTCATACAATGATGAAAATTTGCCATGTAACGCAAGCTACTGTATTCCATTGTTACTTTCATATATTTCTATATACTTATATATTTTAAAAGCATATTTTAATATATATATATATATTTGTTTAATGTGGACTTCTTTATCCTAAATAAATACTAGCCCGCAAGGAAGTGGTGTTTAACTGGTTGCTGAACACTTTAAGATTTGGGTCACAAAACATTACCTTTAGAAAAAAACGTATCCGAACACCGAAATAACTCGAAAAAAATAATAAGCTTTTTAAAAACATACTTTTCGTAAACAATTCGTACTAAAAAGTAAAAAAATAATTTTGTTTCTGCATGACTAAAAAAGAAGAGTATGGGGCGCGCCAATTCAAGAATTTATAAAGTGACTATATATGAGAATGCGCCCCATACTATTCATTTTAGTCATGTATAAACAAAACTATTTTTTACTTTCTAGTGGGAATTGTTTAAGAAAAGTATGTCTAAAATGTTTTTCATCATTTTTTCAACTATCTTACAACGTCTCGTTTATCATAACATCAACTTGGCTACAAATAATAATAAATCACAGCCATATTCAATCCACTAGTGGATGAGGTCTCTCCCCGAAGGGAGGAGTTGGTCTACTGCTCCCACTCTGACCAGACGGGTTGGAGAGGAGAGCCGAAGCTCTCACTGTGATCGCCACTGTCTTTTATTCACAGCAGCTCCCCAATTGTCCTCACGATGTTGGGTCAACACCGAAATTTTTCAGCCCCCACCGGGAATCGAACCCGGGACCGCTCGCACTGATGTCAAGCGCGCTACCGACTAGGCAACGCAGGAGCTCGGCTATAAATATAAAATATCAACTCATGATAAACACTTCAATATCACACAGAAATAAAACTATCAAATCTAGTTGTACCGACCTGGTGAAAAAAAAAATAGCTTCATCATTCTGATAGTTATGCAATCCTCATAACTTCAAGAAACAATCGGGACGGGCGTAAGCCATAGTGCTGTTACCACCCATAAAATTCATTTTATCTTATCTTATCCAAGAGACAAAGTTAGAAGACGTCCGCCATTGGGTGCATTCAAATATCTCAGCTAAAATATACAATTTCAAAATCTCAACGACTTCGGGATGATCAAGAGATTTTGCGCGCTCGCTTTCTGTGGACATGGTAAGGGTTCAATTCATACCGAGGTCCATCGTACGGAGTTGTTCGGAGTCCACTTAACCGAAAACTGTAGGTCTCGTCGCTGGAAGTTCATCAGCTGATTTAGAATGTTAATAACTATTCAGTTAATCAAAATGTCAATTAGTTAATTTGAAACACATGTTAAAAATTTGAAAGTACACAGATTGTAAGTACTGAAGACTCTTCAGACTATTTTTATTCACATTATTTTGTACTTTTAAACTTCAGCAGCAAAACGTGGAAAGATTAATATCACCGCTATATCCGTCTATCGATAAACTTCAACTCAGGAACTGCTTGGACTACCAAGGTGGTTGAGGTGTCGTTGGAAAGTTCTCGGGGATATGAGATCAAAGCGGCGCAAATCATTTCTGTCCATTCGTCAACTGTTAACTCAGGAACTACTACGACTACGCAGGTGGTTTAGGTGTCGTTCGAAAGGTCTCGGCAAGACGAGCTGAAAGCTGCATAGTCATTGTCTATCCGTCCGTCGAAAACTTTCAACTCAGGAACTACTTAGAATGGTTGAGGCGTCGTTGGAAAGGTCTCGGCAAGACGAGCATAAAGCGGGTTTGTATATGTGTTTGTCTGTAGCTAAAACTTTTTTGTTTCTCGTGTAAAGAATTTAATTTTGACACTTAACAACAGTTGATAGTTGCTCCCTTCAGTTATTGAAATCATCGTAAATAGTAATTACATTTTTTTTGAAAAGTTAATCTTTCATTAGAGTACAGTTGTACCATGTATCACATTTTGTGTATAAGAATTCCTTCATTTCTGCTTGTTTCCGTTCCGCCTTCCAGCTTCATCCGAGAGTGATGGTTAGTCTACTATGTTTCAGCTGAATCGATCAGTGGAAATGGGTGACTTTTTGTGTGACGCTATTTATAGATTGTCCTCTCGGTGTCCATTAATTTATGTTCCCTAGAGAGATCCGTGATTATTGATATTTGTGGGGTTGGTTTATTCAAGCATTATGTTGCCTGTGCAAATACCATCCAGCTCTTGCTATTCGATAATGCATGTTGGCAACCATAAACTATTTCAGGGTTTTCATACGAGATGTCAAACCCTTGGTTGATTTTTTTTTCTTTCTGGTGTAAACGAAATAACACAACTGGCCCGTTAGCTTGTGTTATTCATTAGCCTGTGTCAGTAAAAGAGACATATAAGCTTGATATATTCCGTATCTTTTCTTTAGAAATGTTATGCGTATATTACAGCTATGTACCAACTCTTCTTGGTACATACAGTGGTTTGCGTTGCGGACTTCGAATTAGGATTGGAAGGCACGAGGATTCTAGTCTTGATTGATATTTTACATTGTTTTCTTCAGTTTCACGAAGAGAGTGCTCTGATGGTACCTTGATTAAGGTCCTGACCGCTACCTTCTTCCACCCCTTTGATCGAAAAAATGTTTGCGGAGGGGCGTCATCCATTTCTATCCATTAATGAAAATTCAGTACCGTAAATCAATAAATGAATGAGTAAAAATGTGTTAGGGCTGCTTTTCTTCCAAGCGTGAGATGCTTGCGATTTGAGTGAATAGTCAATTGAAACACGTGTTTTAGTGCGTGTTCTACATGAAACATGTGTTTCAATTGGCTACTCGACCAAATCGCAAGCAACACACGCTTGCAAGAAAAGCATCCCTTAAGGACCAATCCAATTTTGTTGTTCATAGCATCTTTATTAAAAGCCATTTAGTTATGTAGGGGGGGGGGGAATGAAAATGTAAAGTATGCACAGAAGTATAGTCCCTTCGTAACGAAATCTGACCGAACAAAGGACAAAAATCCCCATAATTATTTACATCTTTTCTTACGGAGGAAAAGGCCGTTTAGTATGAACAAAATGTTCACTTTGTATCGTGAAGAAAAAGCGAGTTAAACATAAGCGGGACAACCCAGTGTTAAAAATTGTCGTGTCGAATGTATGGGTAGTTGGAACACTAGGGTGGAAGATCGTTCTGTGGAGTACTACATTAATATTTAACGTCTTAATCTGTTAATAGATAGTGAAAGGACAATACTTATCGACTCTTTTATCTGAACAAGCGATCCAACTTTTCCACTGTCAGAAGATGGCTTACTCTCCATCGCGATGTAGATCTTTTTACCTAATCCCTATAGAGTAAATACTGCTTCTTAGTTACTGGACCAATTGTCTACTGTGCTCTTGCTATGTCGCAACTGTGATGTGTTGTGTTTCACACATACAAGACTCATTGTCAGCAGCGATCGAGGTGTTCTTTGTAAGAAGGCGACTGTGTCATAGCACAGCCTAAAAATGCATAAGAAAGAATTTTAATCAACTTCTACCTCAGTGAGACAGCTTTAACTTTGCGTTGGGGAAGACCTGTGTTGAACCCCAGTGAGCGACTATCCTGACCGAAGATTTTTCCAGGTGTTTTGCTCAGTCCCACCAGTCATCTGGCGGGATGATACCTTCTTCAAGTTAGGCCCTGGCCGTCTCCTTCCCACATCCTTTCTCCTCCTCTATCCCGACGTGAGCTGTAGATGTCTAAAGACCATAAACTAATTAAAAAATGCATATCAGAGTCTGAGGAATTCTTCCAAACATGTGTAGTTAGAATGCTGTATTAAGTATCACTCTTTATTTGAGTACGATTTAAAAAAAAAAAAGTTCAGAAATAATAATAATACGAAGAAGAAGGAGAAGAAGAAGAATCAGGGGTAAGGGATAGTACAGTAGTGCCCATATACTCAGTTTTACATATTTTGCTATTCGTATTTACCGACAGTAGTTTTCGTAAATATCAACGTGTTCTCATCCGCCATATGTGAGACTATTCATTTTTTTCTCAAAGCATCTGTAAACTAAATTCGATAGAGGATTCATTTTTCCTTCTACAGATTCTTAACTTCATTTTTCTTCTCTTTTTTTTCGTGATCTCAATTTTCTGAACAGCGGCGTCATCAAACTTTTGTTGACAATCTGCTCTTCGTGAATTGAGTTGAAAGATGGAATCGCTCGCCCGTAGCAGCGGAAACCATCAACTAGGGAAGCTGAGTCAATAGCTAATAGTTTTTTTTTTCTTCCTCCGCTTTCGATATTTATAAGAAGTTTAGGTGTGATATGTAATTTAAAAAGAAATATAATGTAGGGATATTATTTCGCTTTGAAGACTTGTTCGAAAATTCTGTATAGAGTGGATTGGGGAAATATGGTAACCTTAAGGAAACTGTCTCTCACTTATCCATACAGAGTAACTAGAAAGAATATACAATAACTATTGAAAAGCGAAAATCGTAGATACTCTTAAAAAAAGCCACTGTTATAAGCACTTGAAAATCATATTAATTACATATACAAGGTGTCCCCGAAATAATGGTGCAAACTTTGGGTTACATCTCAACAAGAAAAAAGTTCATTTGAAGAAATTCAAAATTATGCATAATTTCGCAAAATGACGTCATAGTTCGACACATACTTACGTAAGCGGTGTCGGCTTAGCAAATCACATTCAAAGTAGTACACCCAATACATTTATTTCAGCAATGTTTTTGATTGAGAGAGTGCCGCATGGACAGGTTTCGCAAAACCAAGAATTTGATTTTCTAGAAAGTAAATGGTTTAATGAAGCAATAGAAATCTCTTCTAAACTGTATTCGCCAATCATAAACATAACTTAAATAGAGGTACTGGGTACTATTGAGCTGTGACGTCATTTGTGAAGATGCCGTCGTGACTTTGAGCGGATGTAGCTCCGAAACTAATCAGATCTCGGAATTTCTTCAAAGGAGCTTTTTTCGTGTTTTGACGTAAACAGACATTTTCCGAAGTTTGCACCATTATTTTAGGGAAACCCTTGCATGATTCAAATTATATAAACTCTTTTATCTAAAGAAAAGCATCAGTATGAAAGTTAGTAAAAGATTTCAGACTAATAATAATTTATATTTCAGTGGCAAATAATTTATATTTCGTAACACAATTGACCTTTTTTTAAAAACAAATTTAAGGTCTTTAGGCAACTTTGGCTCAGGCTGGATGGATGATGATGGGATGAATTGGTGGAATGAAGAAAGTGGGAGGAAACGGGAGAACCCCGAGAAAACCCCACGCACACGGTGTTTGTCCACCACAAAGTCCACATGGCAAGAGCAGGGTTTGAGCCGACGACCCCAAGCGCCAGAGCTGAGCGCTCTAACCATTGAGCCGCCGCGGCCCCAAGTAACACAACTGAGTTAGTGCAATATGCATTTCTGTTATTTTCGGGTGTGACTAATCTTCATTATAAAAATTCCAAAAATAAAATAGTTTTTCTTATGCAAAATATTTTTTTTTTACCTATGGAGCTCTGATGTCCACCACAGAGCCCCGCAAAGCAGATAATCGAGACAGAGCTGAAACCGGGTCACTTTTGGTGACGGCCTGACCCGAACATAGGTGACACGGTCCGAAACTTGACCCGGTCTGGGAAATATAAGTAATTGGGAATTAAGTCGTATTTTGCGTGCTCTGAGGGTAACATCTCCGGTCCTGGTCACTGCTGAAGAAACACTGTGCAAACTCAAGAAAAGACTCTGCTTTGTCCTCCAGGTTACCGAGCCTAAATCGGATCACCGGGTCAGAGTGGGGCCGTAGTCTAGGCCTGATGTCCCGGTCCAGAGCTTCTCCCGAATGACTCGGTAACCCATTTCAGCTCTGAATCGAGGATTTGCTGTATATCCATAATATAGTATTTCTACTAAAGTTTTGAGTAGAAAGAAAAGTTGTTTCAACTTCCACTGAGCAATAGATGGAAGTACAACAGAGATGAATACCATATTGACGAAATTTGAACACGTGTTTCTACAGTTCTATTGATAAACAAGAGTCTATATAGCAGTCCTTCTGCAGCAGGATAATGCACCCGCCCATAAAAGTCATCTCACACTGTCTACAATTGAAGCTGCAGGTTTTGAACTACTTCATCATTCTCTCCTCTCCAGATCTTGCTTCCAGCAACTTCAGTTAGTTCTCCAACTTAATCGGGCGCTTCAGTTTTGTTCATTTTCAGTACCAGGACTCACTCTTTACCTGAAAAACACAAATAATATTATCACTGCCAGTGATAGTCTTAAATTTTTAACACTTACTACAAGCTTTAAATACTAACGTATAAAAATCGTAGTTCAACTCTTTCTATGTCAGGGACATAATTGCTCAACACCTAGAAAATATACAAATAACCAACCAAAAATCCTGAATAAATCGTAACGCATGTTGGCACTAACGTTAGTGCTTAGTGCGTTTTACTGCACTAACGCTTGCCGCTTGCCCCATGTTTGTCCGTCCATTAGTATGGAATTTGATATTTTTCAAATTAACCCCCCATCCCCCAAAAAACTTCATAAATTCTAAGGTACGTTAGCACTAACGTTAGTGCTTACTGTTAGTGTGTTTTACTGCACTAACGATTGCCGCTTGCCCCATGTTTTACGTCCATTAGTATATGGAATTTGATATTTCTGAAGTTGGCCCCCTCACCAAAAATCTAAAAAAGGCCTTAAAGTATACTAGCACTAACGTTAGTGCTTAGTACGTTTTAGTGCACTAACGATGTGCTAAGTTTAGTGATAATCTTTGTAATTGAAAGTAGATGGGGGCTAGCTTCTTATGAAGTCACCCCCCACCAAAAATCTTTAATAACTCCTAAAGTATGATAGCACTAACGTTAGTTTTTAGTGCACTAACTTGCACTAACCAGGTGGTGAATTCGGTTAATTTCGCAAAGTTGGGGGGGGGGCAACCCCAGGCACGTAACACTACGAGGAAGTTGACTGCATAGCTTACCCATTTTATTTTGTTTATGCAAATAGGCAATATTTTAATCCAGTATCGTCGACAGAATTATAGATAGATGGGTGAGAAGTATAGAAAAAGCCATTCAACTTTGCGTGGAAAGATTCACAGCTGTTGATTGTGCGATTTGTGTTCGCATTGAACGTTGCCCAAACAACCGGTGGGATGAAAGCTTATTCTGAAATATGATTATCAAGATTGTAATCCGTAAATCTGGTAATTCTGCTGGTTGCCTGGTCATGACATCATCAGTGAAACAGTCATATATATATCATCTCTGAGTAAAAAGGGCAAGCCAAAGAAATACTTCAGGAACTCCTTTCCAGAGTTTCCTTTAAATTCTTTTGCCAAGCCTAACTCTTGAATTTTCTCCCACCAGGTTTGTCCAAGGTGGAACCGATACTTTATGATTTTTACCGAAGGACAAACTAGTTTCGCGGCAGTGTGAATACCTCTTTCAAAATCCATATACATTTCTGCTGGGGCGAATAACAAATCTGGCAGTTCATACTGTCGTATAATACACCTAAACATTTCTGAATAGTTTCCGATTTGTTTGTTTGGCAGGATAAAATAAAACAGAGGCACATATATTTCAATAACAAGTCCGTGAATAGTGAATATTTGATTCGAATTTTGTAGTTAACTTTCGAAAGCCCCGTCAACGCACCAGTATTAATTTCACTCAACGCTCTTAAATTTGTCGATGTTGTGAACCCAGCAATTCGTTTTTCACTGTCATTTATCATTAGAAAGTCTTTGTGCGTAATTGATTTTATATACATGTGTTCCAGTGTGACTTTTAGGGAGTTTGGAGTGAACGGAAGTCCAGGTCTTCTAATATTCCTCTTAATGGGTTCTACATCAGATAGAGTTAGATACATCACTTTGTTTAATTTCTCTCCTGTTATCACGCCCATACTACAGCACTGACTCAATATCTGTAGACGAGGAAATAGGGCCCAGGCAAATTGTACAAACAATAGGACGTGAACTGCTTCGTAGTCAGAATAGTGAATGTCTTTCCATATCCACTTGCAACCTTGATTGCGTGCGTCTTTACTTTTTTTTCTAACAGGCTAAACCCGAGTCCTGCTCAGTGACCTTGACTAGTTATAAACGCAGGTGGCTGGGAGTCAATTAACCTCCCTAAAATAAGTAAACAGAAGTTTGGGACGCAACTGATCGGCAGTCCTTTGGGGTGCCAGAAGACTGACGTACTATCCATTTTTAAAAGATAAGTTTTATACAAGTTTGGCAACATTGACAACCCGAAAACGTGAATTTTTTTCTCCCATTATGAACTATACTAATACAAATCAACTCCCACAAACAACATTTTCCTTTTATGTTTCGTTTCCGGTATATTGTGAATTATTAATGTCATGGGGTATATTGCAGCTCGAAGTTGAAAACATTGTATCTGGAAAACGAAGCGGTATCGGATCCATGTTTATATGGACTTTGTTCTTTGTTTTTGTGTCAGGAATTCGTCGGTTAAGTTTGTTCCATATATTAAGATGTGCCCTGTATATGGCGTCTGTGTGTGTCTGTATTTGATAATAGTTGCTTTTTGTTTTACCATCAGGCGCACAAATTTTCAAATCTAATGGACAATTTGAACTGGCTGCAAAATTGATTACAGGATTTTATGTGGACAGTTATACAGAGTTAATAAAAAAAAAGGCATGATAATAAAAGGAATGCGTACATTTTCCTTCTTTAATCAGATAACAAAGTAACACATGAATATGTGAAACGAATGGAAAGCTGCAAGCACTAAATGACTCTTTTTATTATTTCTATTCGTATTTGATGTTTTACAGATTTCGGAACTTCCTATAGGAGAGTTTGACATTTTGCACAATTACTGTGTAAGTCATAAAATATGGCAAATGTCCATAACGGCACTAAGAGTTCACTCTTATGCCCGAGAAATCTCCCATTGTTAAGCCGACTTTTTAAATAAAGTTTTCGTGGAGCCATGTCTTACATTTTCTGGTACACTGCATCCGCACTTTCTTTTACTACCGTCAGGGAACAAGCCATTGTAATCAGCGATTGCACGAACTACAGTATTTATTGCAATGTTTCAATTCACTTGATTAACAAGGTTCTGCATCAGCATAGCTTTCATGATCTTAACCAACCTTCTGTTTCCGTGAACTATATCTCTCTCTCTCTCTCTCTCTCTTTTGTATTCCTTTGTTAAATTCTCTTAGCTTTCTTATGTAATTTCTGGAATTACAAGTGGCCTTTTTATCTGTGATCGGCATTGATGTAGCTGACTGTGCTAGTACAGGTTATTGTAAGCAATGGTCCCTCTATTTTCACTATTATTATTATTTGTTTTTGAAGGGAAAGGATGTATATTTTACAAAACATATAGTTAAGATTTAGTTTTCAGAGACAAAACTGCTTCTTCAAAATATACTGTAGCTATGTCATTGTACAGGGTGTTTCACTCATGCTTGGCCGCTGATTTTTCCTTATAGCTTTCAAACTAATGGATGTAAATCAATAAATCTTGACAGTGACATCTTAGTGTATGAGAAGCATTATTATCTTGTAGCAAGCTTTGAAAGTGATTTTCATTTGCATCAAGTCATGCCTGCACAAACCCCTCTGTTACGAAAGGTATTCAGCAAAATATCGGGAGTCACATCCTCAAGGTCACAACCTTACCCTACCAAATTTCTTCCGATGCGGCATTCTAAAAGAGAAAGTGTATCGTAACACGCCACGGACTCTCATTGAACTCAAAGTAAAGATTCGGCGAGTAAATGATGCTGTTACTCCCGATGTGTTGGTTAAAATCCTTCCGTAACATAGATAGGCGAATGCAGGCATGTCTAAATACTAATGGCGACCACTCGCTTACTTATTATTAAGACCATACTTCTCAAATATCAAGGTACGCGTCATTTTTTCACTGAATTACGTCTATTATTTTGAAAGTTATTAAAGACTAAGGGATTGCAAGAACTCATAAAAATAGGCTTAACATTGTTAATTTACATTTGTAACAAGTTATTTTATATGTGCATGCATTTTCGTCACTATATTTTAAACACAGTCTACACGGAAATGGTCTCCCGTTTATTTGAGATGTCTCCACCTTATTCCGCCAGTATCCGATACTTATACCATTATGCCTTGTTTACATTACTAACATCTTACCATGGTTAAGGTTAACCGAGATTATAATGTAAACGTAAGTTAGCGTTAACGCGGGTTTCAAATTTAACCAGCGTCAATTTACGAGAGTTATCTTCTTATATAATCTAAGTTAGGCGTTAAGCGCGGCTCACTTCATGAGTATTTCTTTCTTTATCGAAATATATTGCATCCTAGTGGTGCGTATCACTTTTAAAGTATAAAAGAATGATGGCAGAACTAATCTACAAAACCTTACGCCAGAATCAATTAATTTGTGTGTATTATTTTATAATTTAAACCTCTACCGTGTAACCTTAGAGTATGGAAAACAATTCTTTACTCTAAGCATCTAACCTGTTTCTTTACTGACAATGACAGTACAAGCACTTTAGGTTCGTTCGCCTGGACCGTACGAAATTACACTAGAATTCGGCTGTGACGAAACATTCTCTGTCGAAATGTCCTTGAAATACCTGCCACAGAAAAATGCTTGTATATTAGACTATGTTCTATTGAGAATTTTCCTTTGGATGTCTCCATGTGGTACATACGTCTTATAATTACCGCTTCGTCGTTCAGGCTTCGAAGAAGATTTATTATTATTATTTTCACACCACTCATAATGTAATCTATTCGTTTTCAAAAATTGAGAGTTATTTGTCTTTAAAATTTAGCTTGCTGCTATAACAAATGAATATCGTCTGTTCTTTTCACCCAAACTTCTTGAAATAAATCACTTTCAGAGCACGTAATTCAATACTGTTGCCAGCATGGGTATTAACAGTGTTGTCAAGTATCAAAATCTTCCCGAAAATAACAATAATAAAAGTTGCTGCTGAATAAATCTGTGTATTATTTACGTATAATAATTAGTGTGTTTTAAACATAATTTCTAAAGATATTAAACAGCGAAATACTTGTGTGGGAGAGTTTTCATATTTTTAAAGATACTGGAGAAATGACAAGCAATAATGAAATTTTGGAAAGCTGCCCCAATAATACACGTGAATGCGTATCAAATGAACTATCTGATATTTTGACGTTGTTTATTTTAGCTGAGAAATTAGAATACCCGTAATGGCGTAGGCGTATGACGTTATCAATTACATGTATTCTAATTTCTCAGCTAAAATAAACAATGGCAAAATAGTTCATTTGAAACTCATTCACATGTATTATTGGGGCCGCTTTCCAAAATGCCATTACTGCTTATCATTTCTCCAGAAGCTTCAAAAACATAAAATCTCTCTCACACACACGCGCAGCGTAGGTACTGAAGCATCTTAATGCACGCACCATCACGAGGACAGTTGGAGAATTATTTAAACAAAGAAATATAAGCCAGAAAAGACGATTATGTGAGTCGTTGCACTGACAACGTAGCACCTAATTTGAACCTTCAACGTACGCCATTTGGTGGGCCAACATCCAATTTAAGAAACTGAATTTATTTTAACATTTTTAGGCATCCTAGGATCAGGTCGGAATAGGGTAGGGGAGAGAATGTTGAAAAGTAAACAGCCAGGAACTATTCCTGTAGGCATCCCAGCATTTGTGTGGTATGACTGAGGAAAAACCTCAGTCAGAATGGTTGGCCGCTGGAATCGATCCCAGAACCTGCTGAATGCTAATCCAATGCTCTACCCCTGAGCCATGGCCGCTCAGTGTCTTAAACTCCAGCTCCATGAACTTTATTATTTTTTTATCTTCTGCTGTAAATTTTCTTTTATGTATAAATAGATATGTACGTAACTGATATTGTCTTAGATCAAAGGTATCCCTTTGGTCTTTCTGGTTGAGTTTTCGACTTTTCGTTTAGGATTTGAGAGCATTGTCACGTCTCTTCAATTTCCATTAGCTTCATCATTCATCTGTCTTACTCCATCAGCCAAAGGTGTCCCGGATCCAACCATCTTATACAATAACAAGTGACCTTGTTCCTTTCACGCAGTCAGCATGAGTCGGGTTTATTCATTTCCCAGTTGAAAGAACTTTCTAAGGATGCAACGGATGACAGATATTTAAAAACCATGAGGAAGTTAAGCAGTTTAGTAGATGTCATGGATTTCTGTACCAACCGGCGATCCGGCAACCAATTATACTCGTATTTGTGGCTCGCGATACTCTGATGCCCGGTTGCAAAAAACTTTTAATTCTGATCTAGGGATTAAATCTACACGTTATAGATAAAATATTTATTAGAGATAA
>JAGDQP010053418.1:0-13566 GCA_022664845.1 Lepisma saccharinum | reverse complement strand
GTTGTGGTTTGGAGTCATGCTGGATTTCGAAATTGAAGTCGACATTTCAAATTTCCGCATTCAAATTTTAATATTTTGAAAATAAACTCAACATACTTCATAATTCTTGGATATGAAATTTAAAGAATTTTGACATTCTATGTGGAATAGTCTAATTAAAATAGCCTTAATAATACAAAAATTTACTGAGAAAAGACAAACTAGACTGGAACAAAATACCATCAAAACAAATATAAGAACACTGTCGGACAGATACTTTTCAGCTAGATTTAATAAACCATTTTTTCCCTTTTTTTAAAAAAATCTTTAAAGTTCGGGAAAGAATTGTAGTAGATTACACCAGAAACAGAACATATTAGCTAAAAATACAGGAGTAATTAAGGTTATGAGAGAAAATTTACCCTATATTTGATAATAACCATGTTAACTTTAAAATTCCTAATTGCTTCTTCGAGGCTTTGAAAGTAATCACTAAACTAGGTACTAGACTGAAGCGATCAATAATCGTGTTCGGGAATTTTTCGAACAACCCTCGTTTTAATAATTATTATCTTGAGGTAAACAAGATTTTTTTGTGAGCTTCTGCTTACCTGAATGATCAAAACTTTCGCGTTCATGAAGCGCTTCCCCGGCGGAAGCTTTTATGATGACCCCAATTGAGAGAGCTACTTCAAATAAGAAAGTAGCGAACTCCGGCCTCGTAAAGCAAATAATGTTATTTATGAATGGTAGTTATTGTGTTTAGTTTACCTGTAATATAAATACGGTCCTGACCCTGTTTGTTTGCCAGATGCGGAATGATACCCGACTTACCTCCCCAATGTTCTGAGAACCACGGATATCCCTTCCACACCAAAAAGGGGTAGTGATGAAATAACGATGAATGCGAATCTGGAACACATTATCTTGAATCCTAGGTAATGCCACGGACGCAGAGTGTGGAACATCCTGGAGTCGCACAACCCAATGTGAAGAAGTCTTCAAGCAGCAAATGAAAAACACTTAACGAGCGGAGCAGTAGTGTGGGAAAAATGACAGCCCGACCTCCTGATGCTGGCGAACAAAAGAAAACAAAAATACCGTTTCGAACTGTAAAAGAAAGTGATTAATGAATGTAAATATCTTATTAATAATATTGCTGACACCAACCAATAGGACTTGTTAAAAAATGTACCTTAGTCCCTCAACAATAACCTTATCAATAACATTCCACATGCACTTTAGCTAATTTTTGTTTTCACTTGTGTACTTTTCTAACAAGGTTGATAGAAAATGTGTATACTTGTTTCAATAAAATGATTTAGGATAGTAAATCTTTTATTTATTTTCCTTCTTACCTTTCCATTTCCTTTATGCTACAGTTTTTAATGCTCATAACATTTATGTCGACGATAAACAAGACTGGATTATGACATGAACATTATCCTTTATTATTTTTCAGTTCGCACAAAATGGAAGGTCATTTGAAAAATATGCCATCAGAGTATTTGTATCTGAGACTTCCTCTCAACATTGAACAGTCTTATGCTAATAACGTAATCGAAAGGTTCAACTGGAACTCCGTTGGATTTGCGTTTATAAAAAGGCAGAATTGTTTATTCTTCGGTGAAATCAACACTAGAGTGTACTCTGACTATGAACATTTGCGAGCCGATTTTATCAAAATAGATACATTTCAGATTAGATTTACTGTTAACCACCCTTCTGTGACATTAAAGTAGATATAGTGATCATCTCGTAATGGTATCGTCCAACTCCGACTTGTATAAACATAAAAAGATCAGAAATTTGATTACGACGTAAGAATATCACTTGGATATTAGGCAATTTCTACTCACACGCTATTTGGCTACTACTATTCTGATACGGTACTGAAGGTCATCTGTTTCAATCTATATAGGACGTAATTCCACAATATCATTACAGAGTAAATTATTCCTTTTCACTCTTCGCTCCACTACTTAACTGAACGAGATTTCTTTTCGACCAGGATGGCTTCTCCCAAATGGCCTACTCTAAAGACACAATCTACACTAACAACAAACGCCTTTGGCAACGTAGGAGCAAGCTGGTGCACCTACCTCAGAAAACAAGATCGAAAATAATCCACTATCCTAATAGAACCCTAATCAAAGATTTCAAAGCAGATGAGATCGAACCTAATGCCTTCCACTCGTAACATAATTGATTTATCGTGCAGCCTTTTTTTCTGAGCGTTATACCTTAGTTATCCGTACAGTTGACTTTTGGCATCTGGCTATAATCCTCATGTGAAGAAAAAAGTACAAGATACGTAATTAGCAAACAAACTGCTCGTATAATTGAGTATATAACACCACTTTGATATACCACTTTGAGCAACCGATCATTCTCCAACTGCATACAACGATTATGCTACAAATAAACTGAACTGCGGCACTATCACACAATATAAGATACAACGTTGGATGCAGCTACAGTGCGAAATCAATATGTTTGTATATGTGTTAAAAAAATCTCTTCTCCGCAAAAAGTTTACAGGCAGTTTATGCTAGTACAAATGGTCATAACTATGATGTCTTGACCCGGTGACAGTACACATCAATACGTTCAAATAGTACTCCTACTGACGAAAACTAACCTCTGCTCCTGAACATGGATAGATTAGGCACTGCTCACCTCAGACCGAGGAAACAAATACCTTAGGTCGCACACTGTATTAAATGCTATTTCGGCATACAGTCTTAGAATGGTTCATAAATGGAAGTCTTCTTGTACAGAGTCTCAATAGCTCCCAGAATCAGATATACTGGAAAATTTATATAATGAATGAATATGCTGTCAGCATGGTCTGATGATACAAAATTAAACAGCTTTCCAGCTAGAAATGAACGTACTCGAGGACGTGGCTTTCTCTGGTACTTAAGATCTAAAAATTATAGGAACGGAGTTACCGGCTATCACCCGTGATAGGTGACATGTTCTAAATGACATTCACATGAATAAGCAATACTTCACTTGAACAAATTTCACATACACGAGGAAATCCTTTTCTGCTTCAAACTTATCCTACAACGAACGTCTTAGCCTATTTCTAGAATTTTCCTTCTCCAGGCATGTGGATACAAAGTAACTTTTGTCCAGGCACTCGGTAAATTTCTATATACCGTTTTCATTCAGCACTCATTAAAAATTACTTCTGGAAAACAATACCAGCTCGTCTTCATCATTAATTCATGGCAATCCACTCAAAATATACTTGCCTACGAGCTTTAAAATGTGTTTTTAAACAATTTTCCTTCAACAACGTTAATTTTCCATGTACTTTACGTCGAAGTTCACGATCGATCTAATTCGTTCAACAATCGATGTTCACTATCAGTCAAATCACTCGCATCGATTCCAAAATCACCACGTGAGCATTAACAAATGTTGCGTTCTACTTCGTGTCCACACAAGGCATCCAACGCGAAAGGTTATTGCAGCAGTTTATATGATCCCTGCGTAAAGAATAAATAACTTCATAAATATATATTTTAAAGCTTCTTCTAAGTGTGGCTTCTCAAAAACTAATGACACCGTTATATATGGCGCCCGACCTGGGTTAAGAACCCTGATTGACAAACGTCGGACGTGCTCTATAAGATACAATGAGCCTTTCCTCAGTGTGCTTACGAATATTACTTTTGCGATCAACCTTCAAGTCAATGTACTAATCAAACGTGTAATGTGGATTAACATCAAGATATTCTTACATTCATCTATACCTAAACATCACCGTGGCCTTCTTTTCCTAGACTTCACTATATAAAATTTTACTAACTACTACTAGTTCAATATTTACAAAGAACGTACCTCCTTATTCTTTCGTTTTCTTTTCCTTTTCTCTCTCTTTTCTTGCACTATAATCAATATATTTATATCTTTTTAAATAAAATCATCAAAAGAACTCGTCAATCCCTATTCAGAATAAAAGCTTAACTCCAAAGTCCACCAATGATTTGACAAGACAAGAAAGTACAGCATAAAATGACTTCGAGCTTATAAATAAAATCTATATATTGATAACTGCACACCAACTACTGGACAACGAGATTCTTCTAAAATCGTCTGTACAAACACGTTAACAACTTCTCTTAACGAATACAACAGGGAATAATTTCTAAACCTATGTCCGGGTTTCCAATTTAACAAGTAGACCAAACCCTCTTCTGATTTGGACCAAAACTGCTTGAGAATTGCCGATCATGACATTTAAGAAACAACGACACAACCAACTAACGAATTCACAAAAACGACGAAGAGTATACCCTCTTCCTCTAAAGAACTCTGACTTTTCAAATTCCTCTTCTAACGGAACATCTATATCTACTTTCCTCTCGTGTGATCTGTTCATATACTTCTTCATGTACCAAACATAGTAAACCCTTATTGTTCCATGCTATGCTGACACTCTGCTTCAAGACATCTTCATATGTCTCCAAGAACAAATCACACCATATTATGGGTATATTAGATACTCTCTTCCTGAGCCAAAGTTCATAACACTTTTAGTACACTTGTGAATGATCTCTTCTTTCTTCTTCTTCCTTGAAACACGTGTTATTACTTCGGGCCAGTTTTCACAGTGGATCCACTTCGAACACATTTTCTTAACCTATTGTTCAGTGAAATACTCATAGGCTTGCTTTCGTATTTCGGCTATCAGACTCTCAGGTATATGCTGTTTCGCAATGTGTACTTCTCGTAGGTCTCCGCACATGGCATTCATCAGTAGATAATTTCACCTTCTGTAGTCCACTGCTGGGTTCAATTATTCTAACAACTTTCTCACTCAATCTCTCAATGCACAGATATGATCCACTGTACAAATTCGTCACATTTTTTTAGATTTTTTTCACCTGTTTTGCCTAACGAATTGTTTTTCACAAAAATCGAATCGCCAGCCACTACATTTCTCGTGTCCGCCGCTTTATTCTTTATATTTTCACCTTCTGTCTTCATCTGTTTCACCAATCTTCTACAACCTCGGCGTTTCCGATTATCTGGAGCACCGTCCTTCATTCAACATCCACGAGCTTCAGGAAACCATTTTACTTCTCGAAGTTTCTGAAAAATACTTCCCTCTTCTGACATCTCATGGGATTTCTTTCTCTTTTTCATCCGACCACTAGGACCTCTTCTCGGACTTCCAATTGCCAACAACAGGGATCTTTCAGTATTGTAGTCAGAGTCACCGTTTCTACTCCTAGTCCGTTTCATTTTTCTGTGTCGTCTTAGAACTTGTCATCCCCCAAGAACAATTGCTCTTCTAGGTCTGGCAAGATAACCGCCGCAGTCGACCAAGATTGTCCACGGTCACTATATTGTTCGCCAATGCTATATTACACTTATTTATCGCCAACAAGCCGCCGCTATGTTCCTCTGCTTTCTCGCCGACGTCAAGCTCCTTCTTCAGGGTGAAGATACACCCCGGAGCGTCGTTACCCGAAGTCAACAGTACCATGACTGGTTCTTCCATAACCAGTTGATTCGAGTTATCTCTCCTTGAGTAATGTTCATGCCACATTACGGCTGCTTCCATCTCCATTTCTGTTTGAACCTTTCCTCCGGCTGGCTTGCTTTTCTTCTCAGTAACTCGTGACAATTCCCTCTTAGCTTCTTCGATATCCTTTGTTTTGGCTTGAAGATCGTCTACTGGACTCAATAGTCTTGACCTTTCCCTTAATATTTCTCTAATGTTTCTTCTCATAGCATAGCGGATAGCTTCCGCCACGTTAATCCGAAATTGCTCTTCCTCATTCTCAGAACATACTTCTATTATCATAGAGTCATCAGAATATCCGCTATCTTCTTCGTCGGAGACTGCATAGCTGTCTGTATCTCGTTTCTCCGCCGCCTCGATCTTCTTTTCTACTTAAATTCGTTGCTCACTAACATTAGAGACTTCCTTCCTAACCTTCTCTGACTGTTCCACCATCTGTTGAGTAGGGTGAACGAGATTTTCCATAATCTCTTTCTTCATTTCTCTTTTATTCTATGCTGACTTGCTTCTGTGTGACGTCTAATTTTACGCATTCCTTCAACAAAGGGAATAAACTCTCTAAGTTTATGCTTGAGGTTTGTGGTTTCTCGTCCTTCTCAATCTGCTATCTATCCTGATATTTTATATCATTCATCGTACTTCCCACTTGTCAAAGGTTTACGATGCCGGTGTACGTTTGTTTCAGAATGTTTCTCTAATAAATTTATATGTATCCTTTCTATTTCGAATGGTTCCTTAAGTATATTACTGTGTTATCTCGATAAACTTAAGTAAGACAACGAAGCGAAAATTCTTTTGACTTTGCTGAGTTCCAAATTCCAATGTTCTTGTCTGGCGGTCAAGCGCAACTCAACTACAGTTTTCGAGTACCTAATTCCTGCACATGTGTGACTTCTCAGACACTCATATGACACCGTTATACACCTTCGGTAGACTAGTAGGTCTAGATCCCCATAAGTAAAGTAAGTACACCTGGCGCTAAGATTTACAACGAATTCTGTCTATAGGACACATTATCAATGCTGTAACAATTTGGAAAGGACTGTTTAAAATAAACACATAAGTGGTGAGGATTAGTCAAAAAGGGCGACTCTGTTCAACCATTGGTGATGGCATGATTGAAAATGTATTACGTCTATAAAATTGGACAATAGGTTCATTATCCATGTAATAAAACCGGAGGTTGACATAAGTTATGGTTCAGGTTCTATCATAAATAATAAACACCTTCACCTGTCCAACGTCTCTGGGTTCATGTTTGTTGACTCCACTTGATTCCATTCAACCTATCCTACGTGTCTTCCCGCACCATATTGACGATGTTTCGTGAGAACAGTGATGCATTTTTTTAAAGACTGGTAACGAATGGATGAATTTCGGGTGCACGACTATGACCTTGAAACAAAGACTATAAATATGTCACTCGTGACCCTCCTCTCGAAATAGACAAAGCTCCAACCATCTGCAGAAAAAAGATGTCATCAGTCTTTTAGGGATTGTGAAAGGACAGGCAAATTACCTGAAATGTAGGAACAATGTGACTAGGGTCTACAACCGAAACTTGTAAGAACGCCTACTCAAGGCATTGAAGCAGAAAAGACAGAAGAAGTTTATCAACGATGTGGCGCTAGTTGAGCTTGTAAACGAAATTGGTTACACAAATCTCTTATCAGTCCTCTTATTCCCATGATATGGCCCCTTAAGACTTGTTCCTCTTCGCCGAAACGAAGGAACCAGTGCAAGACAGGAATTTCTTATCGACAAAAAGACTGTGCAAGGGTGGTTTCCAAGCAAAAATCAAGACTTTTACAACTGAAGGATTCTAAAAATGGCGCGGGGAGAAATGTGTAGTGTTACAGGTAAGTATAACGAATCTAGTTCAATTCCTTTATAGTAGAGGCAAAACCTTATTAATATCCCCTCGTATACGTTACACGTGTTATTCCAAATTTCATTGTCAATGAAACGACGCTCAATTTACTCGTTGACGTTTCTGAAACATCATAAACGTTTTTATTGGCGCAGTTTTTGTTGAAAACAAAAAAACATAATCGTTATTTTTTAAACAGGACAGAAGATAAAAACAATCCTTAAAAGAAGGTAATGCCGTAAACAGAAGGATGTTCCATACAATAGAAGGACATATCCTTGAAAGAAGAATGTCTGCTAATTCTAACAAAACGAGATACTAACGTGTAGTGGAATTGCGTCAATGTTGCTTCAATAAGAAGGAAACCAAAGGGAAAACAGAAATGCTTCTCAAATTATGTCAGATCCATGCAATAACATTCTTTCTATTCCAATGAATAATCGTCTTTGAATAAAACGGAATATACAGAAGAGTAATGCATATTAAATGAATATTGTTCTTCACATATTTCTCTCGCTGTGAATTCTTCTCCCTAAACATAATAGGGGAAGGTTGGCGCAAAACATACCAAGTTTGACAGCGATATTAGTTTTGCTACACAATACAAAGAGAGGAAAAAGGAACGATAAATGAACAAAGGCTGAAATGTAATAACAGAAATTCTTTAGAAGCAGGCCATTCATAGAAAACTCGAAACGTAGCTCTCTTTCTTAATTATGTCCCTTCCTCTCTTCCTCCCACTACTCTTGTCAAACTAAAATCCAATTAAAACTTTGTACTCAGTTACAACCAGGTGTAGCCAGTCTTCTTCGCTTTGTTTTATTGTCTTTTTTTTCGTTTGCTTCTTTCCACCTTTTCTGGTTTACCTTCATTCAAAAAACATAGAAAAGAATCGTAATAAAGGTTTTAGCGAGTCTAGGTATGTAACTAAGCACTCGTGTTTTTTTTTATTTCCTTGTCTTGAAAGGATATCAATACTAACTCTAATGATACAAGCAAAATAAATTAAGGATATTTTCTGTGCTTATTGGAAAAAATCAATTATTACAGTTCGTTTCTCCCCTCTTTTTCTCCGTGTTTTGAATGATCATTTGCGTACAAACACATGGGAGTTGAAACAAATGAAGAAACGATAGGCAACCACAAGCTTAGAAAAGTATCGGACAGATACAGTATTACCATAAGTAAAGATTTCTCCCTACCCGTAGATACTTTTGATCGTATTTTTCCTTTAAGGGGTTTGCTACCATTTTTATCCAAAATCATAGGCACTTTCCTTAACTCTTTGTACCTTCCTTGAACTATTAGATTTTATGGGTTTGCACAGTGATTATTTTTACCGAGAACACCACGCAGCTCCAGTAGTCGAGCCAAGAAACCAATGGATGTTTAGATGTTCAACACTTCAACTAATAGACTTTCCATGGTTTCTGAACCTTAACACGAATCTAAAACAAATGCATGCGTGCATTATTTAACTCAGTATCTAACTCTATGGTTACGAAACTGGCAAGTTTATCGCCGCAGTAATAAACGTTCGCCATTGGCTTGATTGTATCCTAGGATAAATACAGTTTTTCATTCACGAATACCTTTCTCTCGAAGGTCCTTTCCGATTGTGTCCACCCAAAGACGTATCGGTGTTCCTACTGGAATCTTTTTTATTCGGCTTCCTAACCACAATGGAATATAATATTCCTCCTTCCCCTTGCATTCGAGCTACATGATCGTCGTCATGATTTCATTATTCTTATAATATCGAGTGTCCGCTTCGCCTTTCTTTGCTTACCGCTTTCCTCTATCGCTTCAATTTAGTGCGTCAGTTGTTTTCGCATTTTATTTCTAAACCAGCGTTACATTTCGCGCTATTGTCGTTGCTTCGATTTGCTTCCTGTTTTATTGCTTAGCCATCACTGCCTTGCTTGTTTTCCTTTCTCATTAGGCTTAATGCATTCTTCATCAAACTAAACCTATGTTATTCTGCCGTTTCTTCTCACCTACACGTTCTTTAGCTGGACTCTTCACTGTGTCACGAATTATCTACCCTGTCTTACTCGCATCACTTTCATTAATATGTTTAATGTTATCCTTATTATTATTTGAGTCAGCTAAAATTTACAACCTATTTGAGATTTTGTGTTGGCCATCTGCCTTTAGGCTTGAGTTTACTAATAGTTTTACTTCAAATTTCAGTTGTTTTGATCCTTTCTTTCCCCTGTTCGCGATGTGCAACTTTTCCCTCATTTTTGTCATGGGCGGTGTCATCTTTCGCTACTCTCTAAACCCTAACGTCCATTATGTTGGTATATCGTCGTCTTTCTACTAATACGTGATCAATTTGGTTGTGTATTTTGCCATCTGGAGATACCAAGTGCGTTTATGTATAGCTTTGTGTTCAAAGTACGTGATTTTGCTAATAGAGTTTTCTTTATATCGGAAAATTTATAAGTCTTTCTCTATTGTTGTTGCTGACTTGGTGAAGACTTTATTCTATATTAGTTGTAAACAATTTTTCTATGCCTAACTTTGCATTGAAATACCTCAACACACTTTCTGTATTATTCTTCGGGAATCGATCAATTAATCTATCTAGCTCATCGTGAAATGGCGGAAGGAAACAAGTGTGCATAACATCGACTTAATCTGGAAGGCAAAATACGCAATACATGGTCTAACGATGGACACATTGTCGTTTTGGTTGGTCTTGTAAAGAAAACTATCACAAATGAGCGTGAACTTCTTTCAATCATTTCTAATGGCAAATGAGGCATCTTAATGACGTGAAATCGTTGTAAGCACTTTACTTTCTTGCGTGTATGTGTGTGTGTTTTATTAGTGTGTAATGTGTTCTGGAAGAGCTTTTTTGTATCCTCTCAATGCTTATGAAGCTGTTGGTAAAATATCACAATTCATTATTCGACTTCCTGCTTCTGTTTGTATATAGTGTATAAATCTCCTGCTATATTGTTTAAGGAGCAACTCAAGAGTGTTGTCGAAAATGTACAGTCATGTGCGTAGTCTCTACGTGGCTAGCAAAAAGTGGTAAAAACACTTAAACATTTGTGCATCACCTTCCCTAGTATATCAGGCTATATTTGCATATGTAACAAGTGTTTACTGGGGTAGCATATCACATAAAGTCCTTTGGGAAACTAGTATTCAAACGTTTATTGTAAGTAGACCTATTATTTTCTATTATTTTTATTTGTTTTCCATTATCTGTGTGTCAAATTTTCTGAAATGGTTAGGAAGTAATCTATAAAGATGTACAAGTGTAAAAACAACACAGCATATTATGCTGCACAAGGCAATTCTGATACATATATTAATTGAATTTGTTTTTAGAATATGGGCATATTATCGAGTTAGCAAAACTAGTGATTACTACCTGCAGTTGGCTACAATAGCTGACCAGAAAATGAGACTCTGAATTCTCTTGCTGTCAACTTCTTCTTCCATCCCTCCCACCTTCCGTTCCGTTGCACACTCAAGTCAACTTCACCAATGTCCAAAAATCCCTGTTTGCTCAAAACCCACAAGCTGTGCGACGTTGTTTATGAGTGGGTGTATAAAGAACCATCTAACCTTGTCAACGGCTGGTGTTATTTACGTCTCCCTTCCCTCGCGGCCAAACAATATTGTGGTGAAACGACTTACATTTGTTTTTCTCTCTCTATTTTCCTGTTTTCCATTATGCAACTGAAAATGGTAGACTCTGCGAATAAGAATATCTCTGTTGTCTTTTCTAAATTTCGTAATATGTTTTCTGCATTTGAGGAGAACGTAGAACCTTCCAGAACCGCGGACATTAAGTCGCAACACTTAATGCCCAAGGTATTCATGGAAAATGTGTTTAGAAGAACCTGCAGACATAATTTTAATGCAGTACACATTAATGCACAAAGTTTATTGAGGCATTTTGTTGAGTTTGAAATATTGTTTAATTCTATTGATACAATACATGCCATTGCAGTCTCAGAGACTTGGGCGAAGCCCAGCAGTAAAAACGATCTTTTACGTCTAAACAACTTTAAATTCTATCACAATGACCGAATTTCAAAAGGGATAGGCGGGTTGGGGGTATATCTCCGTCAAGACTTAAATGCCAAAGTGTTAGCGCAATCACCATGCTCCTATGAATTCCGCACCGAATATATCATTCTGGAAATTAGACTGAAAGAAAAGAAAACCCTTTTGCCAGCAGCACACCGACCCCCGCGAGCAAGTTTTAATAATTTCGAAGAAGAAATAGGTAAATTGCTTCCTCTCTATGAACACTGTCTTATTCTTGGCGATTTAAATTTCGATCTTTTGTTCCCCAAGTCTGAGGTTTCAAAATTTAAGGAAATAATCACATCGCTAAATCTATCTGCCTGTCCTCTTCAGCCTACGCACCATATAGCCATGTCTGAAAGCCTCTTTGATGTAGTCCTTGTCTCAAACATGAACATAGTTCTTCAATTTTGACTTTTCCCTGTTCCTGGGATTTCCAGGCACCACCTTATATTCGTAAAGTATTCTATAAAGTTACTGAAGCTTAAACTAAAAATTATATCATATAGAGAATTAGGTAAGATTTACAATAATGATTTCCTAGCGGATGCTGCTTCTATGCCATGGCATTTGACAAATTTGTTACCATACTCGACTCAACTTTCCTTCCTTAACTCGTTAATTCTTCAACTCTATAACCTACACGCCTCCAATAAAAGAAAACGCGTATCTCTTCCCCCTCTCCATGGATCAACAATGAATTACTAAACCTAATGGCCAACCGCGATGGAGAGTATAGAAAATACCGTAGGGGCCTAAAACTCAACCCTGTCGATCCGGAGAGAGTTTTGAAACCTATAGAGTCCTTTGAAACCGCTTCACGCAATCTGTACGTAAAGCCAAACTAAAATTTGCTTATGATACAATGATAAAAGAAAACCAAGGCCAATTGTAGAAAAGACTAAAAGTTCTTGGAATAAGAGGTAAAAAGCATGCTGTAAATGATACACTTATGCACATTGTTCCTGGGAGTCTTAATGAGCATTTTTGTAATATAAAGTCCTCAATAATACAAGATAATTGGTTGCTTAATAGCAATGCATCCTGCTCTAACAGACAAACGTCGTTATCCTTGACAGGTGTAAGTCCGCAGATAGTTGAAAATGCTATCAATAGCCACAGGAGCAGATGAAATTTCCCTGGAGTTAATTCGAAAAATATTACCATATGTTCTTGTCCCAATTACCAACCTCTTTTACCTATCAATTATCACAAGCATTTTTTCCACGTTGTGGAAAATAGCTCGAGTTCTACCTCTTCCCAAAGCTAAAGTCATATGCAGTGCTGACGACTTTCAACCTATTAGTATCTTACTAGCACTTTCCAAAGCTCTAGAAAACATTGTAAGTGATCAGATCCGTTCTTACTTAGAATCTTATAACCTTCGTAACCCCTTCCAATCAGGTTTTCGGAAAGGTTGTAGCATCGCCACTGACGTTCACATAACAAATGACATTCGATATACTCTTGACAATAGGAAAATAACAATCCTTGCACTCCTTGATTACAGTAAAGCTTTGCAATCTATAAATCACAATATTCTTTTTCTCAAACTATCAAGGATTTTCAATTTCTCAGACTCTTGTGTAAAAATGGATTAAGAATTATTTAAATGGCCAATCGCAATATGTATCTGTGTCTGGTATTGACTTTTGTTGAAACTTTTTCATTATGGTGTCCCTCAAGGTAGCGTACTAGGTCCACTTCTTTTCTACTTGTATATAAACGATTTGCCATCTGTATTGCAGCACTGTAAGTATGATATTTACGCCGAAGACTTACAATCATACATTTCTTGCTCTCCAAATGAGCTAACTACATCTATAGTCAAACTGAATGAGGACTTACAAAGGATTGTTCAGTGGTCAAATGATAATGGCTTGAATCTAAATGCAGATAAATCTCAATGTCTACGTATAGCTTAAAAGCCCATCTTCTCGTCCCTTCAATCGTACTCGTTTCCTAATGTGCTTCTAGATGGAGTCGTTCTTCTTTACTCGAATACTCTGAAATATTTAGGTCTTATTTGAAATCAACATCTTACTTGGACGGAATATGTCAGCACTGTCTCTAGAAATGCCTTTACCGTTTTACATATATTCAACAAACTTAGAAATTT